>JADDOH010012950.1:0-92401 GCA_016648135.1 Agrypnia vestita
TCTCACTAGAAATATCTGTGCTGAGACAGGCATAGTTTACAATATTGCGTAGATTCAAAACATAGTAAATAGATAATAAAGTGTTTAAAGTAACATGATAGAAAATATATCATATACAGGGTTATTTGTAAAACATTAATAACCTCGCAGAACTATATTCCTGCCTTGATTGTGAGTCGAAAATGTTCAAGCTGTCATGACCAAATATCAATAGTTATGGAGATATGTGTCATCAAAGTTTGCATTTTTTTTTTCAATATTTCTGACTTATTTTTTAGACTATCATTACAGTAACGCATATCGATTACGAAAAATTCATTCATTTCAATACAAGTTAAATAAAATGATATAAACCCTTAAAAAATTCCAATTGGAATGATTTCCAGTTGGAATTCGAAGGTTTTTATTTTTTTATTTGACTTTTATTAAAGGGAATGAATTTTTCATATTCGAAATCAGTTACTGTAATGATAGTCCGACGTTTTACAAAAAATGAGTCAGAAATATTGAAAACAAATGAAAACTTTGATGTCGCATATCTCCTTGACTATCGATATTAGGTCATAATAACTTGAACATTTTCGACTCATAATCATAGGCAGGAATATAGTCCTGCGAGGTTATTAATGTTTTACAAACAACCCTGTATATGAGGTTATATTGTGTTAGTGTGTTTGTGTAAGTGTGCCTATTTTAACTCTCACTGTTTTATTTTGTATTTTATTTTAGAGTTGTAAATTGTGGTTAGCCCGGATTGTTTTAATTCGTCAATCAAGTCAAGTGTTGCTGACAACCCTTAACCATGGACATGCCGTAGAACAAATGCCTCGATTATTGAGACGTTTCGAATGTCTGTATGTCCGTAACTCGCTGGAATTAGGCTGGAATTAACAACAACAACAACAACAACACTGATGATGACTAGCCGCTAATGAGGCCCGACGCCGGAGTGTGTCAATCAGCGCGCGGCTCGTGTGACACGCAAGAGTCGCTGTTAATTATTGTGTCCCGTGATTTTTCAAGGGTTTGCGGCTAGTTACTTTGTATTATTATTGAAAAAAAACATGTCGCAAGTCCATACACTCATATAAGGCCCACAAATTTCATTCATTTTTAAAACATCATTAGTTTGGTAATTTATCAATGAATACGTTAAATATGAATTGAATTGAAAAACACTGTTTTTTTCCGCTACTTAAATGTTTTATTTAAATGTTTGAATGTTTTCGAGATAACACTCATTATCGATAACATATTTTCAACTAAATTAAAAAATGAGCCACTTTCGATATAATGAGAACAAAATAATATAAATATAAAACAAAATACTATATATAGAGTTCTTTCGAAAATATTAATAACCATTCCTGCCTTGATTATGAGTCGAGTCATGACCTAAGAGGTATCATTAGATATGGAGTTATGAAGTATCAAAGTTTGCATTTTTTCTTCAATATTTCTGATTTATTTTTTACGAAACGTTGAACTATCATTACAGTAACTCATATCGATTACGAAAAATTCATTCGTTTCAAACACAAGTTAAATAAAATGATAAAAACACTGCAAAATTCCAATTGGAATGTTTTCCAATTGGAATTCGAAAGTTTTCATTATTTTATTTGACTTGTATTAAAGGGAATGAATTTTCATATTCGATGTAAGTTACTGCAATGATAGTCCAACGTTTTACAAAAATTAAGTCATATATATTTTTAAAAACAAAAAGATGGCGACCACGGAAGACGTGGCATGACCAGATTAACCAGATACTGGAAGACGGTCCTGTTAGAAGCCTCAAAATATGCCATATCTCATTTTGAAATTTATTCATTAGGTTACATATATTTTAAATAGAGATATCTTCTTAAAATAACACAAGCTAAATTATATAATTGACTAGCTCTTCATACCCGGCGTTGCACGGGTTAAGGATTAAGTTTAAAATAAATTTGTGAGGGTAAACAAAGTTTCGATTCGAACGGTATAGATTTGCATCGAAAATATATCAATGGAAGGGGAAAGGGTAAAAGAATAGGGGGGAAATGTCACCAATATTAACCACCGGATCCTAAAGAATAAGTTTCCAAATTTTGAGTCCGATCGGTCAATCGGTACAGATTTGCATCGAAAATATGTCAGGGGGAAGGGAAGGGGTATGAGAATAGGGAGGAAATGTCGCCTATGTTACCCGCCGAGTCCTAAAGAATAAGTTTCCAAATTTTGAGTCGATCGGTCAAACGGTACAGATTAGCATCTAAAATATGTCAGGGGGAAGGGAAGGGGTATGAGAATAGGGAGGAAATGTTGCCTATGTTACCCGCCGGGTCCTAAAGCATAAGTATGCAAAATTTGAATCGAATAGGACAAACGGTGTGGATTTGTATAACGAACAGACAGACAGACATTGAGTTTTATAGGTTTAGATTAATAAATTACCAAACCTTCGATGTTTTAAAAATGAAGAAAATTGCTCCACTTTGTGGGCCTTTTATGACTGAACGGCGTGTGAGATGTCTTTTTTATTCAATAATAGTACAAACTAAACGATTATCTTTTTATTAAAATTATTGCAAAATCTATTAGTTTGTGTATTTGCAATTTATGTTTTAAAAAACACTGTTTTTTATAATTTTTTATTTTATGTGTATTTTCTTTCAATCCTTTTTAGACAGTTGATAACTTTTTAAAATTAATATTAAAATTTAAAAATCAAAAACTTATTCTCGGTTTCAGATCCTAGCTATTTAATCAAGGCACTGCGTATTGTGTCATAAATACGTTGCGTCTTGATTAAATATATAAAATTAGGAATATCGACAAAGATTTTATTTTTTTGATTTTGTTTTAAAATTATAATATCTATTCTTTTGACTATTGAAGTAAAAAAGTTGTCAACCATGTAAAAAGAGTTGAAGAAACCACAAAAAAAGGATATTAAAAAAACAGTGTTTTTTAAAACGTAAATTGCAACAGAATTTGCAATAATTGTAATTGTTTAAGAAATCGTATACTTTGTAATATTATTAAATAAAAAAGACACCTCACGAAGCCATTTAGTCATAAAAGGCCCACAAATTGTAGCAATTTTCTTCATTTTTAAAACATCGAAGGTTTAGTAATTTATTAATCTTACCTATAAAACTCAATGGCTATCTGTCTGTCTGTCTATTCTCTATACAAATCCACACCGTTTGTCCGATTCCATTCAAATTTTGCATACTTATGCTTTGGGACCCGGCGAGTAACATAGGCAACATTTCCCCCCTATTCTCATACCCCTTCCTCTCCCCCTTCATATTTTCGATGCAAATCTGTACCGTTTGATCGATCGGACTCAAAATTTGGAAACTTATTCTTTAGGACTTGGCAAGTAACATAGGCGATATTTCTCCCCTATTCTCGTACCCATTCCCATCCCCCTGACATATTTTCGATGCAAATCTGTACCGTTTGAATTAAACCTTTGTTTCCCCACAAATTTATTTTCAACATAATCCTTAACCCGTGCAACGCCAGGTACGAACAGCTAGTCAATTATATAATTTAGTTTGTGTCATTTTAACAAGACATCCGTATTTAAAATATTTATTTTAGTATAATTTTCCGTATAAAAATGTGATAAAAACGCAAGAGAAGATATTAGAAAAATAATTTTCAATTCCGCTACTGCGTTACACGTTTGTGAAATCATTCTACAGTCAATCAATAGAATACCCTTTGAAAGAGAAAATTATTCTCAGAATAAACAGAATTTCTAATGTTTTAAAAATGACCTTCTCCAAATAACCTTCTTCAAATAACCCTCAACAGTTCCTATCCTGCTGCTGGTAACCACCTCAATTCTTAGAATTAGGTACCTAATCTATTTGTGTTTTTAATCCTACTTTAACCTTTACAATACCGTGACAGAAAATACGTGTGCACGAACATAGTGTTAACTGGTATTATCGTAAAAAAATTAGAGTTTTCAAGCAGTAGTTTGTATTGAATAAAGGAAGCGAGGTATATAAATACCACGTATATGACTTTCCAAATTTGTTAATATAGATTTGCAACGTAGATTTACTTTTTGAATGCAATTATCGAGGATTACGAATTCCTATAAATTTATAAAAAGAAAAGCCTTTGAATCATGCATACTGCCAGTGATGACGTATGGATTGGAGACTATGGCCCTTACAAAGAAAAGTGTAGAAAAACTCAAATACACGCGACGATCCATGGAGAGATCTATGCTTGGAGTAAACCTAAGAGAATTAGAAATGACGAAATTAGGCGCAGATCTAGAACTATGGATGGTGTAGCGAAGCTAAAATGGCAATGGGTAGGACACGTTGCAAGGCAGGATACTACAAGATGGCCTCCCAGAGTTCTGAAATGGAAACCTTGGGAAAATAAAAGAGGCATCGGAAGACCTCAAAAGAGATGGGCCGATGATATTGTCGCTGTGGGGGGAAAGAAATGGCTACAATTAGCCAACAACAGGGAAGAATGGAAAAATAAGGAAGAGGCCTATATCCAGCAGTGGAAAGAGAAAGGCTGATGAAGAAGAAGAAGAAGAAGAAGATAAATTTATAGGAAACATGATTTTGGAAGAGACAGATGCATAAAATCTAGAATTCAGTACATTTCAAATTAGTTATCCTCGGTGAGTGCATTCAAAACATTTTTTTATTTTTTGGATATTGCCGCCTTTGCTTTTATACCCCACACTTAATGTGAAAATGAGATGAAAGTGATGATATAATTCAGAGCAGAGCACCAATCGATTTTCTCTCTTCATTTTGTTAGTGAGATTATATTCGAATCCCCCATATTCTCAGGATAACAACATTGTTATATTTTTAGATAAAATAGACGGGACGTAGTTACTCATCAATATACACGTAGTAATATTTGGACACTGGACGATGAAGTTTGTAGATTGTAGAGTGCGAAACAAACTAATTTCAGAATGTAAGTTAACTTAAGTTAACTAACTTTCTGTTATAATGTCTAACCACTAAGTTAATGCTTTAAATATTAATAATATTAATAACATACTAATTTCTACCACCTATTATATGAATACTAGTACTTATTGTATATACAGAGTGTCTCACAGCTAGTAGCAAAGACTTCGGAGGAGTCTTCCTCGTTCAAATTTAAATAGAAAATATTTCTTACACTTTAGCGACATCAAATTTTGCGTTTTATATAAATATTTCTGACCTACTTCTGAAAAACTTGGATTATCACGAAAGTGGCTTACATCGAATATTAAAAAGTCATTCGCTTTGATAAAAGTCAAATAAAATTATTAAAACCGTACAGAAATTTGAACCACATTTTTTGCAAGGTTTTATTTATTTTATTTGACATGTATCAAAACAAATATTTTTTAATATTTATTACAAATTACCTTCATAAAAGTCTGACGTTTTACAAAAAACAAGTCAGAAATATTGAAAAACAAATGCAATCTCATAAGTATAAATTGAATGAGGAAAACTCCTCAAGTTTCTGTTACTAGCTACGAGACACCCTTCGTCACGTGAAAATTGACGAAGTGTGTAATGTTACATAAAAGCGGTCAATAGACCCGTATGTTTTTTATTCTTTCCACTGTGAAATGAATGCATCATCTCTTTCTGTCTAAATAAAAATCGCATTTTACATCGCAGCTGACATCCAACGTATCAATTTTACGCAGGGTTGAAATGAAAAATTATTTTTCAATTACATATATCGAAAATCTATGTCATGTGAAGGACTATAGATGTCTCTAACACAGTCCATATATACAACTTTCAAAAATTTGGTAATGTGTGGATGTTCTTGCGGTGGAATTGGTGAACGTTACATTGTAGAGTGATCACTCAAGTCAGCTCATATAGGTCGTAAGCCCCAAGCCACTTTCTTTGTCTTTTTTTAAATTCATCTTCTACTCTTTGATGTATTAATCAGATATCTTTATGCTACAATATTTCTTATGCTCTTCTTTTTCATCTCATCTCCCCTTTTTACAAAGTAGATCTGTCCTTTCCTCCCCAATCCTGATTTCCCTTTTACCTTTAATTCTTTGACTCTAATGGTTTTTTTTCTTAACTTAAACATTTAATTTTTTTGTATAACTTAAGTTATTGTTGCTATATGTCAATGAAAGTTGTAAGATGGTCTCTATATTATTTAATATTCATGTCTTATGCGATTTTCATTTTACGGTTAGTTTCCCGTAAATAAATAAATTAATATTTCCATACACATTAGCCAGCTTTTTAATAATTAAGATAAATATTTATTATTCTAATAGCTAAAATATTAATATTACATCGCGGGTAAATATTCAGGTTTAATTTGTTAGGTAAGCCACGGCAGGGGAAGGGTTAAACAAGAATCGGGCAATAAAAAATTCCCAAAACCGTTGGTAAAACTATATTTATAATATGAACAAATGTTTCGTTCCCAAATACTGCTTAAATTATTCAGTACCTAGGTATCTACTTTGTACGCGTTTGCATTACCGCAGTATTAAAGTGTAAACCAGCCATACTCAACCTGCGGCCCGCCAAGTTTTTGTATGCGGCCCGAAACACATTTATTATCAGGAACGTGATAAAAAAATCTAGAACCGTAAATTTCGAATACCTTGAAATACGCGTGAGCAAAAAGATAAACTTCTGTCATTTTAAAACCGGGAATTTAAGAATCAATTTGTTATTTCAACCATATATTGTTTCAACCACATGTTGTAAGTTTTGTGTTTATCATGTAATTTATAAGTAATTTTTTTTCGGTTCTCGTATTTCACATTCATCCATTACTGTCAGTTGAATCTCGTGTTCCAGTGTGTCGAGTGCTTTTTTGAAATCTATAAATATTATTACAATTTTTTTTTATCGTTCAAATAATTCACAAAATACTTTGAGTATGTCCAAATCTTTATATTTTTTAAACTGGTAATATATTTTATTTGTATTTTTAATGCGTCGCGTTCTGTCAAGTCTAGACATTTTTCCCTTTATAATTTCATCCCTCATTACGTCGATAAAGATGTGTTGTTCATTTGCTTTTATTAATCTATTTATTTTTATTAAGACGCTAAACAAAAATAAAATCTTTGATATAGGTAACTTAGTTTTGAGTTTTATTTTTTTCATTATTGTATTTTGAGTACAAGATGAAGAGTATATAAGATGAAAATAAATTCCATACAGGGAAATAAGCTGTTGTTAATATTTGAGCTGGTACTGGCTGGTATGCTGATAAACGATAAGTATTAATATCATTCTGTTGTAGTTAAAAAATATTTTAGTTAATTAATCAAGTGGCGGCACCCTAATCTTGAATCAAACGGCATTAAACCAATACTGTTTTACCCTACATGAATCTTTTTCCGTCATATCAGTATAATCTTGCGGCCCGCGTAACTTAGCAAACATGTGTATGTGGCCCGAAGAAAAAAAAGGTTGAGTACCGCTGGTGTAAACAGATGAAAGTCGGAGCCAAATTTCAGATTATCTTGGACATTCTTTTCACATTTCTTTTTATTATATGGTTGTTGGATATTTTCGAATAAGTGGCTGCTGGCTGGATTATGGGGGCCAAATACGACGCGCAAGATTTGAGTAGTAATAACATCACTGGTCAATATGGATTTTAAGAATGTTCTTAGGTTTTACTAGTCTTATGAGTCTTTTAGATGCGTAATTGAAAGAGCCCTTAGTCTTATGGTTTTGAAGTTTCATATCTTTGGACCATTTGCTATTTCTGCCTGTCACGAAAGCTGGGAATTTCCTTAAACAAGGATTCCTGAACACGGATTTTGTGCCCTCGAAAACGCAGCGGACTCGAACAGCTGTCGGTAGGTAGATAGGTAGGTACATCATTCTGTGTACGAAACAATTAGGACCTTTCGAAATAAGGGTGCCATACTTTCGCGGTTGTTTATTAGAATGCCGCACACAGCAATATAGGCAGTTCCTTATATATATATATATATACAGTATATACAGGGTGTACTCTGTGAGATATCTATAATATACACTAATTGATTTAAATACTTTCTATGGAGAAGTTTTAGAACCCTAAAATCTCTATAAAAAAGTTCGTCACGATATACAAGGTGTCCCTGAGCTATCAGCAGAATCTTGGAAGGTAGATTCCTGACTATGTTATGAGTCCAAAATGTTCAAGCAACCATGACCATCTTTAGTTATGGAGATATGCAATATCAAAATTTGCATTTTTTTTTCAATATTTCTGACTTATTTTTTGCAAAAAGTTGAACTATCATTACAGTAACTTATATCGATTGTGAAAAATTCATTTGCTACAATACAACTTAAATAAAATGATAAAAACCTTGTAAAAAATGACTTTTTTCAATTTTTGCAAGGTTTTTATCATTTTATTCGACTTGTATTAAAGCGAACGAAATTGTCATAATCGACATAAGATGCTGTAATGATAGTTCAACTTTTTGCAAAAAATAAGTAAGAAATATTGAAAAAAAATGCAAATTTTGATATTGCATATCTCCATACCTATTGGCCATGGTTTCTTGAACATTTTAGATTCATAACATAGTCAGGAATCTACCTTCCAAGATTCTGCTGATAGCTCAGGGACACCTTGTATATCGTGACGAACTTTTTTATAGAGATTTTAGGGTTCTAAAACTTCTCCATAGAAAGTATTTAAATCAATTAGTGTATATTATAGATATCTCACAGAGACGAAACTGTATTAATTATGGGAAAGTAGGTATAGAAGTCATTTGGGTGTAACAGGACTTATGACCTGTCTTTTTATGGTTGGCTCACAAGTCATGGCTTACAGGTCATAAGTCCTGTTACACCCAAATGATTTCTATACCTACTTTCCCATAATTAATACAGTTTCGTCTCTGTGAGATATCTATAATATACACTAATTGATTAATAATGTCTCTGTGACATAAATCCAGCACTGTTCTGAAAGATTTGAACAAACTCAAAATATTCTGAAAGTATTTAAATATCTCAGTTTCTGCTGCTGGCTCTGGTGCGTCCTGTATATACTCTAAGGAACTACCTATATTGCTGTGTGCGGCATCTAACAAACAGCTAGAGCTGTTTCTCCGAATGAACTACCCTTAGAAGGGTACTTCATTCGGAGGAACAGGCCCATAATTACATGTTGACATTATTTATACGTTCTAAAAGTCGACCCGGTGCAGGTAAAACCCAAAGGATTAGCAGATTAGAAAGTTCAAACTGAAGTTTAGTTTTCGACCCTAATGTTTGGGATTATACCTGAATCGTATTTCTATGACTTCAAAGTTAAGCGAAAGTAGTTTCTGTCTAGAAATAGTATGTATTATTTTAAAATATCACAGGCGTTACACATTCAATTTAAAATCTTTATTCATATTACGAGTAGATCGCCATTCTTTTTTACACAATACCCACATAACAATATATATGATTCTCAACTTTCATTGTATTTTTGCCGGTCCTCTCGTAAGCCACACTGCGTTTGTGCATTCCCGGTTTCTTCTTGTTTCTCTACTCCCATTTTCAACTTCATTTGGGGTCGGTTCTCCTTACCCTCTTTTCCACGATTCCCTATTTTGGGGCATCGCTTCGTCCAACTGGGTATTCTACAGGGCTATCCTCACACTACTTTTTTTGTTTGTGCATTCCTGGTTTATATTTATATTGAATTTGTATATCGTCGGGGATAGTGCAAATACGCGTAACTAGCATTGGACAATTCCGCGTATCTTACAAATGTAGCCAATTTGAGATTTCGCGGTAGTGCACGTAAGATCTCGATTAGGAGCCACCTTTTTAAACGCAATTGCTATCGACCAGTACATGGAACGATAGAACACATGAATTAATAGTCTCTGTGAAAAAATATAACTAGTAGCCATTGAAATAAAAAAAAGTGTAACGTTTTAACCTTCTGTAAAACTGGGTCTAGTGTAGATACATACTATCTTCTTTATTCTGTGATACATACAAGCTATTTATCTATGGTGTAACGCGGATTTGCACTCTCTCTCTATGTAGGTATTTTTCTGTGGACAAATGATCTATTTTCACGGATGTGACTTTGATTTCTCTTCCAGAGATTTGTCGGTAAAGACACGCAAAATTAAAAAGGCAATGATGAGCATCTCGTATCTACTGTCCCTTATGACTACCTAGGACAGGGATACCATGTGTTATAATATGTCAATTTAATATCGCATGTCAGCAATTGCAAGATTGGTACTGCCCTCATAAGCCGAAACGCGTATTAGTGATGGTATTTTATCCGGTGACACACTAACCGTTATTTGTATCCGATTGCGTCGACGATTGGCAACAATTTTTTGCAACCATCGGTATTAGACAATAATCACATCTTAGTTGACATTCATAGATATATTCAGATACAAATCCCAAATAACGGTAACTTTGTTTTATTTTAACGTTATTTTAACTGAAAATAAAGGGTTAAAATAACGTTATAACCATCACTAATGCGTAGAAATAAAAACAAGTGTGTTTTTATTTTCAGATGTGTTCTATAAACTTCTCCGAAACAATAAACAATATGAAAAAATCAGTCACATCACAGAATATAAAAGAATTTTTATATAAAAGAGAATATGTATATGCATGTTTAATATTATATTAGTTATTATAAGGCGATCAAAATTAATAATTTTGATTTCCTTATAATATATTGCGTTTTTATCACTTGTTTGTATCAAAAGATATCCTATTCATCAGGTTCCATTTACAGGGTGTACCAGAGCTAGCAGCAGAAACTTTACCAGTAGATTACTGGCTATGTTATGAGTCTAAAATGTTGAAGCAACTATGACCTAACATCAATAGTTATGGAGATATGCGATATCAAAGTTTGCATTTTTTTCAATATTTCTGACTTATTTTTTACAAAAAGTTGAACAATCATTACAATAACTTATATCGTTTATGAAAAATTTATCTGCTTCAATACAACTTAAATTAAATGATACAAACCCTCTAAAAAATAACTTTTTTAAATTTTTGCAGGGTTACTGTAATGATAGTTCAACTTTTTGCAAAAAATAAATAGGAAATATTGAAAAAAAATGCAAACTTTTATATTGCATATCTCCATACATATTGATATTATTAGGCCATGGTTGCTTGAACATTTTAGACTCATAACATAGACAGGAATCTACCTGCCAAGTTTCTGCTGCTAGCTCTGGTACACCCTGTATATTAAATAGGTATCTACGGATATTTTCTTAAAATGACACAAACTAAATTATTTAATGAATTAATAAATTACCAAACCTACGATGTTTTAAAAACGTAAAAAATTGCTCCACTTTGTCGGCCTTATGGACTCCATCCGATGCCTTTTTTTCAATTAAATTACAAAGTAAATGATTATCTTAAATTTATTAAAATTATTGCAAAATCTGATAATTTTTGTCGACTTAAGATTCATGTTTTAAAAAAATCTGAAAATATTGAATTTTTTGTGAGGTTCATTTTTGTTTCTTTTATATTAGTATTTTAGAGGTATTAGGTGAAAATTTTGGAGTATCTTATCATACAGGGTGTCTCGTAGCTAGTAGCAAAAATTTCGGGGAGTCTTCTTCATTCAATTTTGAATAGAAGATATTCTTTACACTTTAGGTGAAATCTCGACAGCAGCGGAGATAAGCGACATCAATTTTGCATTTTTTTCAATATTTCTGACTTACTTTCTGTAAAATATTGAACTATCGCTACAGTAACTTATACGGAATATTTAAAATTCGTTAGCTTTAATACTAGTCAAATAAAATGACGTAAACCTTACAAAAAGTATATTTTTCTCATTTCTGCAAGGTTTTAATTATTTTGTTTATCTTGTATCAAAGCAAATGGATTTTTAATAACAGAATGTTAGTAAACTTAGTAAAAACCACTACCAGATTTACGGTCTACCGGTTTCGAGACGTACCCGTCTCTTCGTCAGGACCAACCCTACACTACTACATTCACAACACTATACACCCCAACCATAGTATTGTCAAACTATCACCACTATTGTTCACATGCGTGTTAATCTTGTCAGAGACAAGCATGCACTGATTATGAACCATTGAACTACTGAACAATTCAGATTTTTAATATTTCACATAGGTTTTTTTGACTTGTATTAAAGGGAATGAATTTTTCATATTCGATATAAGTTACATTCACGATACTCCATCGTTTTACAGAAGATAGGTCAGAAATATTGAAAAAAATGTGCAAACTTTGATGTCGCTTATTTCCTTAAGCATTATTACCTTAACATTTCAACCAACGTGTAAAGAATATATTCTCCAAAATTCGGATGCGGAAGATTCCCTTGAAATTTTTACTACTAAACAGCCATGAGACACCCTGTATATCAAGCGAATCGCTTAGACCTTGTCGATATATCAGGGATTTTGTAAAAAAATTATTGTAACGGAAGTTGGCGCACGAAGCATGTAGCGTAACATATATTGCTTGACCACTATAACCCGCCCCGCCCACACCCGATGGTAACCCCTCGCCCTGTCATTCAGTAAAATTTAGTATTTGCTCGGGAGCTGTGACATCTTGATTACCAATACACACTGAATTATTATGTCCGAAATATCCTAAACAGTACGGGATGGTGCAAGAACAATTGCCAATGAAGTATAAAAGTTTTGCGAAGCTGAAAAAGCAAATAATGGACCGATATTCCCGTCTGACAGTTTGACAGATAGAACGGTCGCCATTACTGCATGGTTCTTTTAGTGCTGCCCGACCAAATTTCTGTTAAAGGCTACGACACCGGTCACCGGACATTCTGTGCATTATGTATTGTGTAATATATTTACACCCTGGCAATGCGACAGGTACCGTACAGGGACGCCCTCCCTCGCACGCCAATTTATAGTGGTCGCATTGCAATGCTGGATTGTCTCAAGCCATTTTTGGCTATTTGTCACGTTTATTATTCTACGTGTACATCCCAAGCAATATTTAATGTAAAAACATTTTAAATAATACATATCATCACTATTCTATGCCTATATTCCAAAGGTTAATTGTTATGAGGTATCTATTTGTAACTTAACGAGTTTTGTGGCTGTGTTTAAGTGTCTTTTCTTCTTTGTAATGTTTAAGGATTTTTTTAGTAATAAAATGTAGTAATTTCTACTTCGGTCTCATATTTCATTGGGAACAATATTATCCAAAGGAGACCTTTGCATGTAAAGTATTTTCTCAAAGTATTTAAATTTTGTGTGTTCCTCCCCATGACAATATTCCACTTGGTATAATTTCTTCATTTAAACCTATATAAGTTATCTTTCGAAGACGCCTGTCTAAAGTGTGCAAATCAGTACTATTTTGGTCGCTTTTTCGATGTCTCTGTCTTTTCATATTCTCACATGTCGGCTCATCTTCAAGTCTTGGAATTTGTTCCATTCCACTATAGTGGTCGCATTCTAGCGCAAACGCGATACCAGAACTAACGAAGCCATATTGAATTCTTGTCAGTTGTCATATTCTGTTAATTTGGAAAAATTTTGTTTGTATAACTTCTACCGCGCGCGCGATTTTTTCTGTCCCGTTGTGTAATCTGTGATTGGCGCTGTTTCCAGGGCGAGTGCCAGTCGGACGAGGAGTGCCCACAGAACCGGGCCTGCGTGGGCTACGCGTGCGTGGACCCCTGCATAGGGCAGTGCGGCGCGGGGGCCGAGTGCCACGCGCGCCGCCACATCGCCGTGTGCACCTGCCCCGAGGGCTCCCAGGGGGACGCCGTGGTGGCCTGCAGCAGCCGCAGGACGGCCGCCAGGTTCATCCGCTACTGACGCCCTTCCCTCTTCGCGCTATACAGTCCATTTCCTCCTTCCTCCATTTCAACACGAACGCGGCTATTGACGAAATTGCGTCAGTCAGGGTGTACCAGAGCTAGCAGCAGAAACTTGGCAGGTAGATTCCTGACTATGTTGTGAGTATAAAATGTTCAAGCAACCATGGCCTAATGTCAATAGTTGTGGAGATATGTAACATCACAATTTGCATTTTTTTTCAATATTTCTGACTTATTTTTTGCAAAAAGTTGAACTATCGTTACAGTAACTTATGTCGACTATAAAAAATTTATTCGCTTTCATAGAAGTCGAATTAAATGACAAAAACCTTGGAAAAAATTTTAAAAGTTTTTTTTTTACAAGATTTTAATCATTTTATTTGAGTTGTATTAAGCAAATGAATTTTTGATCGTCAATATAAGTTACCGTAATGATAGTTCAATTTTTTGCAAGAAATGAGTAATAAATATTTTTTTTTAAATGCAAACTTTGATATTGCATGTCTCCATAACTATTGATATTAGGTCATGGTTGCTTGAACAGACTCATAACACAGGCAGAAATCTACCGGCCAAGTTTCTGCTGCTAGCTCTGGTACACCCTGTATATATGGTGCTTTTTTACGGAACATTAAAATGAATAATAATTCACACATTTCTCTTATAAACAGTTTTTTATATAAAATATACTAATAAACGACGGTACTTTTGGTCGATGCACCTGATACAGAGTATATTAGTTGTATATAAGTAGAGAATTTCGTATATTTCGGTATCTGGCTGTGACTATTAATACAGGAATAGTTTTCTGTTCTATGGTAATGTGTACGAAAATACAGCCAGAAAGAATAAAATATATAATATATATACCGCAAGTTTTCGTCAAAATTACGTCAAATCGACCTTTTGGTGGGATGTTTCCGATCATCCATCTTATAGTCCTTGAAACGAGCTATTTCCAAAGCTTTTTTCATCTGTAAGTAGGTACATTGCAATGGTGATAATGACGAAAATAAGGCTGTGGTAACGACTAAAACCTTAGGTGTGTACGAACATTTCCGACATACAAGTCAATCATTTCTCAAAAATCGAAGCTTTCGAAGGTTATGCGTCAAAATTTAAATCTGTATTCGAATAATTCGACAAAATTATACGAAACAGAAATAAAATTGAGTTTACCAATAAAAATAATTTTCACATATTAACTAATAAAACTAACAACCATCAGGCATTATTTGATTATTTATTAATTTCTTAATATTTCATAAGTTTGCTTTTCACAGATTATAGTTTTATTTATCAGAATTAAAATAACTTAACCTTTTTATAATAATTTTGCACTTATGTAAGTACATTTTAATGTGTTCATTTTTCCTCGCCAACAGCATTCTATGTCAACTTATTACTGTAAAGAAACTTCTTAAAATGTTTAACAATTAATTAAAGAGATCTCATTAAAACAACATTTCGTTTAATTTATGAATGCGTGTACTATGGCTAATTATTTTTAGTATGTTTGATTGTATATTAAGATATGTCACTATGTACGGAAAAAAATTGAGCCTAATAGTTATCAAAAGTAGCATTGCAAAAAAATCTATTTCAGTATACTTTTGGCTAGCTCAAACGAGCCAAATGTTCTGAAAATGTTGGTATTGTGATTTTTCAGAAGTGGTAAAGTGTTGTTAGCTGTTAATTTATTTTTATCAGATCACTTATATTTGTAACAAAATAAAAAAAATTCGAAAATTTATGTCTAGTTAGGTACCTATTAAAAGAACAAGCTGAGGTTGCCCGAACGAGGGTAGTTATTAAACGCAGACTAACTGTCAAAATGAACTTAAATATGGTGTAATTCTAATCCTGGCTACGTTAATATTAAAACAATAGCTTTTAATTACAAATGCAATGTATAACTACAACATTCAAGTTCATTAAGCGAGCCAAATGTATCAGTTTTACTGAAAACTGTAAATGCAGTATTTACTTAATTACACACGAAAATGTAGTGATGGTATTTTAACCGGTGACACAATAACCGTTTTTTTTTTTAGAATTGTTTCTGATATCGATGATTGGCAACTAATTTTTCGCAATTCAATAAGTAACCATCACAATAATAATTATATCTTGTACCATTCAGATACAAATCCCAAATAACTGTACCTACCGAAAATAACCGGACCATCACTACAAAAATGCAACTTCTGAGTAGGTAGGTACTATTCAATAAAAAAATTCTCAAGTTAAAGTTCGAAAAAACTACACACCCTATTATAGTACGATCCTCACAGCAATAACAGGCATATAGCCGGGCATTCCTAATGTGGATTCTGAGTGAGCTGCTTTCAAGGGATTAGGCGATGACGATGACGATGACCTATTTGCAACTAATATTCCATCGATAGTTGGACACAAATCCAACAAGTTAAAGACTCCATGAGTCTACTTACGAATATATGAAAAGATGTCAAACAAGCAACCAAAGTCAATGTTTTTCAAAATGGATTCAGTAAAACTAAGTATGTTATTACTCTGCTTGAGTTTAATTATACATTGTCCTACTCAAGTTTCGAGAGTGACATAAACTGTATTAAAGTAAATAAGTACCTACTGTATACCTGTGTACCTACTGTAAATAAGTACCTACTGTAAACTGTATTAAACTAAATAAGTACCTACTTACATTCAAATACAAAAAAAGGTCAAATTAAATACTTTTAAAAACTTACCCATAAAAACAAGTTTTTACTAGTTGAAACAGGTTTGGTGCTTACCCCACGCATTGGGCTTGAGTCTGGCGACGCTACGAAAGGAGTAATAAAAATTTTCGAAAAATCCAAAATTATACTATAATTATCAATTTTTTTAACGAAAATTTGTTAAAGCATTTTTATCGTCACCACGAGTCTGCCTGCAAAACTTCAGCTCAATTGGATCACGGGAAAAGGTTAAAAATTGATCCAAAGTTTTTTCGACAGACAAGCAAGCAGACGCTACGAGTTAAAAGAAAGGGAGTAAAAAGTATAATATCTTAAGGCCGGTTCTATCAACTGGTTTAAAGTAAAAGTTCGTTTAAAGCATAGATTGTTACGGAAAGTGGTTGTTTGATTGGAGGACGCAAAAATCTATGTATTAAATGAAATATTACTATAAACCGAGTTGATGCAACCGATCCTTGGTAAGTAAGTCGTGCTTTATTACAAAAATATATTTTTACTTGAGAGACTGAGAAAGAGTCTCGGTTTGAAACCAAATTGTAAAAATAAAAAATAAAACAACATATATTGAAGAAAATGCGCTTTGTTTACTAGGGTATTTAATTATGCAAGAATAAATTTGCCCCAATTCCCTCGCCTAACGAAGGGATTTGGTTCATCTCCGTACAATTTTGTACTGTGTGATGGAAATATGTATAATTAATTAGGTAC
Source organism: Agrypnia vestita (assembly GCA_016648135.1). NCBI lineage: Eukaryota > Metazoa > Arthropoda > Insecta > Trichoptera > Phryganeidae > Agrypnia > Agrypnia vestita. The sequence goes on from JADDOH010012950.1 coordinate 17,271, forward strand.
TGACTAGAGGAGCCAGAGTTACCAGCGTAAGGTGGAAGGTTGTATGAAACGGAAATATTGAGGGAAGAGAAGAAGAATTGGTAAATGTGATATTATAAAGTAAATTTATTTTTTAGCACTAAACTCCCCTAAGGGCCGGCTGTGGATTGATCTACAGAATGTAAGAATTTCAATTTCCCAAACATACAGGCTTCAGAAAAACTTCAATATAATTTACCACCGACACACATTCAAAATAATAGTAGCTTGTTGGTCTTGTGGTTAGGACTCTCGCCTCGTGATCCAAAGGTCGCTGGTTCGAATCTCACTCAAGACCAGCAAGTTAATCCTATTTTCATAGCATAAGCGTTTAGCTTAGTTTGGAAATAGTAAGAATATTGATGTGACATGTATTCCGTGTTCGCATCTCTATTTTTTTATATATTTTTTTAAATATATATATATATCTATATATATATTATATATATATAATACTGCCTCTTTATCTTGCCTACGTAGACTACGACAAGACGAAGCCGGGTCAACTCTGAACTCTCTGACAAAATATGCATTACAATTATAAATTAAGGTATTAAAAAGTTAGAAAAGTATCCAAAACAAACCTGCAAAAATGCCCATATGCCTATAAGAAAGTATGCAATCCTATCCCAGTTACAAAATACGCAGGTACGTCAGTGAAATTTATATGCACAATATCACCAAAATAGTTAAAAATGCAAAATCGTATACAAATACACATGATTGCCGACTATTTTTTTTTAAATATTTTTAAAAGTCTCTAATTAAAACAATGTTTCCATTTAATCAAGGCTGGGATGGATAGGATGTCTAGGGAAGAAATATTGTGTATTTTTTCCATCGGGAATATGTATGCAAAATTTAGGTCCAATCGGTGAGGCAGTGTAGATTTGTACATAAAATATATATGGGGTAGGGAATGGGTTAGAGGCGGAAGGGTAAATGTCGCCTTTATTACCCGACTTTTGAGTTCAATTTTGCAAATTTTGAGTCCGACCGGTCAAACGGTACAGATTTGCATCGAAAATATATAAGGAGGAGGGGAAGGTATAGAAGAATATTTAAGAAAATTTTTATTCGATATAAAAAAAATATCAGGCGGAGGAGAAGGGATAAAAAAATAGGGGGAAATGTCGCCTATGTTACCCGCCGAGTCTTTATGAATAAATTTCCAAATTTTGAGTCCGATCGGTCAAATGGTACAAATTTGCATCGAAAATATATCAGAAGGAGGGAAGGTAAAAAACAATAGGGAGGAAATGTCACCTATGTTACCCGCCGGGTCCTAAGGAATAAGTTTCCAAATGTTGAGTCCGATCAATCGAACGGTACAAATTTACATCGAAAATATATCAAGAGGGAGGGAGGCATAAAAGAATAGGGGGGAAATGTCGCCTATGTTACCCACCGAGTCCTAATGAAAAAGTTTCCAAATTTTAATTCCGATCGGTCAAACGGTACAGATTTGCATCGAAAATATATCAGGGGAGAGGAAAGAGTAAAAGAATAGGGGGGATGTCACCTATGTTACCCGCCGGCTCCTAAAGCAGAAGTATGCAAAATTTGAGTCGAATCTGAAAAATGGTGTAGATTTGTATAGTGAACAGACAGACAGACATTGAGTTTTATAGGTATATGTTTCCGACTTTATACCGGTCATCTGAGTAGGTAGTCATAGATGCAACGCTTTGTAAAAACGTAGTAAAAAATTTAAAGACGCAAAATTTTATAATTATATTTCTTATATTATAGAAATAAACGTTTCATAATAAATCACAAAAATGGGTTTCGACCTATATAAATGCCCTTGACATTATTTAACAATGCTGCAAATTTTATCTGCATATTTTGGAATAAATTTTAAGTGTTGCCACATAACTAAAAACAATCCCATTCTCGCTTTTGAACTGTGATGAAAGGGACGTATTAATTAAGTAATCAAAGCAAAATCCTGTATGGTTTGTATTTTTCTAAGTGAGATTTATTCAAGACATTATTTCAAATATCATTAGGCATTCTCAAAGATCGCCCACAATCGTAAATAAGAACTTTTTACTATTTACTTCACATTTTTTTAACATGGCAGTTATTTTATTTTTTGCAAAAGGGAGATAGAAAATGTAAATGGCCGTTTGTTGAAAGCGGTTATCGAATCACGCTTCCGTCTGATTGTGCTTAGATATGACATAAAATCGGTGTGGATCGCAATGCGGCTGATGATATTGTCGTTGGCAAAGGATTTTCAATTAAAAGGTTGCATTTCGAAATGGATGGTTACTACCATCGTAATCAACACATAAGGTAAGTCTCAAATCCGCGAAGCCCCACAGGGTAGCCTGTCAAAATAAATTCATGTTTTTCACTCCATTACTCTCCATTACTAACACCGTAAAAAACTGTTGTATCATTGTCAGCCGATTTAAATGTCTTTTAAAACAAACTTTAATGATTTGTTTACTTGTATTTCGTCATGCAGTAGCGTCGGGATTGATGGCATTGTCAAAACAGCACATGCATCTGCGGTTCGCTAAATCGAAAGGGCATTTTATTTAGGCTGATTTTTTAAAAATATTCTTTTTCGATCGCCGATACACATTCAAATTAAATTCGTGATGATTTAACTTCATAAAAGTTTATTTTTGACGTGTTAGTTGTATTGGACGATATATTCTAAACGTATTTATGTATATTTTGTTAATTATGTGTCCATAACTAGTGATTTGTTTTGAATTTGAATATGCAAACCGTAAATGTCTTCTAAGAAAATAGGTAAATACTTGGATCAAATATTTAACTCTTATAATACCGTATTATGCGCGATATCTTCACTTATTTGAAAAATAGAATTTGCATGTACAATCTTTTTTAAAACAAAAAACTCAACAGTATTGTTAATTTTCACACTTAGCATGTAAGTTGTTTTTTAAATATACTTTATATATATTGCACATGAATGTTGTTACGGTAAAAAAAAACAATTTATTCTTGATAAGATTTGTTTTCATTTGGGTATTATTTCATTCTCTTTTGTAGTTTTCTTAAGTTATCTGAGGTTTTTTGAGGCAAAGCTTTGAAATTTTTTTTGTCACTGGAATTATTAAATCAAAAAATTTGGTTGTTAAATTATATAAATTTTTGTATGGTGGTATTTTAATTTGTTACACAAGAACTATTAGTTATTTGACATGGAATAATCCAAGATGATGGTCCCGTTGTTCATACAATGAAAATAAGTATGTATTTCACTATATAATTTAACGTCCTGTTAATTTAATCTAACTAAAATAATCATAATCTAAATTAAACAAACCAAACCTAATAACCTAACCTAACCAAACCTAATAACCTAACCTAACCTCATATATTGCCTATGAAATGTCAAAATATGCAGTGCATTTTTCGGACTTTTAAGTGTTTTATCTTATTTAATACTTACTATTTAAACGTAAATTATCTTTCATTTTGTTATTAGCACATTCAATAATATAGTGAAATACTCATTTTTGTTGTATATGCAATGGGACCATTATCTTGGATTTAGCCTTTGACATTTCTATCTGTTAGTCTCGATAATTGATAACTGGTTTTTGGTTGGATAATTGGTTTTTTGCAATTTGAAGGGCAACCAAACAGATATCTTATTTACCAATCATCAATACAATCAGATACAAATCTTAAATAACAGTACCACGTGAAACCAGTTAAAAATGTTTTGACCGTCACTAGTGTGAATGTGATGTGAAGCATTTTCACCGCATTTCTCCTGCATTCTATCTACAGTACTTTGTTAATATTATTGATAATAATTGTTGTTTTTTATTCAAATGGTTATTTGTCAATATTGCAATCTTTTTAACGTTATTTGTTATTCAAAGATTCCTCATTTATATAAATATATCGTCATAATTGTAAAACAATGACGTGTGTGCAAAAAATTCCATTTTGACTTCTTTGGATCGTTAAAAAGTGAAAAAAAGAAGCCATCTAATGGTATATAAAAAGTGTATTTTTTCTCATTATTTTAACCGTCGTTATATAAAGTCAGTATAACGACGGCTCTGATTTGTGATCGTAGAACAATGCAGCAAACGTCGTACTGCGCTGATTATATTTGAGATTTTAAAGGTAACCACTTTAAAGTAGTTATCGAGCTACGAGCTGTCTTTATGTAAATGAAACTTCAAACTGCTCTCCTGCAAACTTGAGAAAAATCACATGCGCCATTGTTCTACGATTATAAGATAAATTGTATTTGTCCTTTGCAAAAACAATTTTCCGTAGATATTAAGAAAAAAATAGCATTTTATAAAACCTGGGTCATCACCTCAGATTCCAGGTTTGCAATACTGACTCGGAATTTCAAAGATTGCTCCTTCACAATGTGTTGCCATTTCACATGTTTTTAAACAATCTAGCGTGAGCGTGAAACCAGAGTGAGAGTAAAATGTGTTGCCAGTTTTCATTTAATTGTAATACGTGTCCTAAACATGAATAGGCATTCCCAGAAATATTTTTTTATATATTTCAAATTTAATAAAGCTCCAAGTTGTCAAGTTCATTGCCTGATATTAATAACAAATTTATTTTTTCAGTGTATAATTAGTGTTTTTTTCTGCCTTTTGCTTGCCAACTGGTAGCAGTAGTTGGGATCAAAGATACTCATCGTCTGCGTACGATTATAACATTGTAAGTTTGCCCATTTTTATATATATTTTATCTCAAAGTGTCCACTTTATACACATTCCGATACTCTTAATATTTGCATTAAAATGTATGTGTATATATTTTAATGAATTAATCAAAATACAATTAAAAATGTGTATTTAGATTTATTTAGATTAAATAATATTGTAAATAAAATGATAGGTATACATTATTATGATCCACATGTTAATGTATATAATCAGTATATATATATATATATATATATTTATATATAATATATATATATATATATATGAAGAAACCCGTGTTTCTTTACCCGCCAAGTTTTCTCCACAACCAGCCACAACCAACCACCGGTGGTTAAGGTGGTGGATAGCCCTTGGTGTCACATCGAAAATATGCGAGTTTGGTGGGGGTGGCTGTGCGTGGGTGACGAAAATGTGCTTTCTAAAACACTGTTTTGTTATGGGAAGGCCACAAATGCTTCAGATTGTTTCAAAATAGGCGCGCCGACTGTGTCGGTGAGTCTAGAAGCTTACGGAAAAACCTGCTCTAGAAAGTTCTGGGAGGAGAAGGTTCTAGAAAATTCCCGAAAGTTCTATAAGGTTCTAAACTGAGTGTCGGTATGTCTAGAAGGTTCCTGTACATTCGATAAATTCGAAGGAGGTTGTTCTAGAAGGTTCGCGAAAGTGCTACGACGATCCAAACAGTGTACTAAAAATCTACGCGTGCGAAGCCGTGGGGCACAGATAGTAAATTATATAACAAAGATTTTATAAACAAAAAAATAAAAATATATTTTTTAAAAGTCCTTCTGGCGCTGGCTGCAAGAATCGCTACTTGTTACCAAGGAATATTTTTTTTTAACCTTTTTCTCTAGTTCCAATATTATAGAGTTATGGACTTTTAAATGTTTTTTAACAGCAGCCATCTTACAATGAGATATTTATCAGGTTAATTTTTCAGAATAGTAGATCAACAACCGTTAACGTCTCCCCAAAATCTGTTATTTTTTTGATAAAGAAACACCGATTTCGAAGTGTCCTGGTCATTATCGTAATAGTACGATAGTATTTCTATCAAAATGTACATTTAAAAAATATTCATTACATGTCAAAAAAAGTCATTTTTTAACATAGCCTCTGAACTGAATACTGCGCTTGAACTAGGCTGATCGTAAATATCTTCCATATCAACTTTGGCTTCCACGGGCAGCGGCACGGAGTGGGTGCGGTAAAAAAACATTTTGACTGTAGCTCCCTTCTTCTCAACTTTCATCAGCATTTTGCGGGAAGGAAACCCAATGCATTTTCAATCATGTTTTCTAATTTATGATATTGCCACAAGCAATATAATTTTACTAATGGTTCCCCAAGATTATAAAATTCTCCCAATTGAGTGGTAGAGTCCGTGTTTCACAGCTTTGCAATTATAGTGTATCTGTATAAATGCAATTAACTTTTGATCTTCGTAAAACATTACCATATGATATTTTTAAAAAACAATGGTGTCGTATATTAATTAACACCACCGATATTTTATGCAGACTGAATGAAAAAACTGAAGTTGAGCTTAATATTTCTAAATTATTGTCGGTATAGGACGTAGTAATGTTTGCATATTTGTCATTCACATTATTTTTTGCAGCCACACGGCATATACCTGAATCGCAGGGGCAGTCTCCCTTCTGGTAAATACCAGGGGTTCATGTCTTCCTCTGGTAGCACTGGTGGCTTCTACGGCAGCGGGGGCAACATGGCCGACGGCGGGCCCGAGTCCACCGCCGACAACTCCAAGACAAATCTCATCGTAAATTACCTACCTCAGAGCATGACTGACAAGGACCTCTACTCGCTGTTTGTCGGCTTTGGGTCCATCGAGAGCTGTCGGCTTATGAAAGATTTTAAGGTAACCTTCTTTCATTACTCACGTTGCAATTTAGAATAGACATGATGACAGATTTTGATATAACATTCTATATTGTAGGTACACGTCTACTATTATCGAAAATAACATTATTTCAGTAATAAACTAAGTTTTTACGCAAATAATTGCATTTTGATCTACATGTTTTTAATTTCATGCAAAAAAGCACGCAGCTGTCATTTTGTCTTTTAAAAACTTGTTTTTTTTTTTTTTTTTTTTAAATAGAGATGTGAACACAGAATACGTGTCACATCAATATTCTTACTATTTTCAAACTAAACTAAACGCTTGTGCTATGAAAATAGGACTAACTTGCTAGTCTGGAGTGAGGTTCGAACCCGCGACCTTTGGATCACGAGGCCAGTGTGTAACCACAGGACCAACAAGCTACTCTTTTTTTTAGTTAATTAAGTTAATTTAGAATAGCGATTTTTCTATATGTAGGGGCTCCGTGTGCCCTATCTCAACGCAGTGTGACTCCCACTACCCCCCTTAGAAAACTCATCTCGGCAGCCCGTATCCTTGCTTACTCTCTCTGTCAGGATCCGAATTTGATGACCATATACAGTTTTGTCGTGATACTAAGCTCGGATTTTCTTATCACCGCACTATATAGAGAACTTGGAACGCCGGCTGCAACTCCGATTCTTCTATCTATTTCACTTTCCTTCTTCCCGTCGATAGAAAATTTTAATTATGTGCTCGTTTCAATTGAAGTGGTTTAATTGTGTAGAACAGAATTTACTGCAACTTAAAATATGTTCAAGATATATGCGAAATAAGATGAACTAAAAATGATCTATTTGTAAATTACTTATAATTTTTTAAATATTCTACTACATGAAGAAGATTTCAAAAAATAATTATAAAAATGTTGTATGATAAATAGAATATTAATTATTATTATTATGTATTGATGCAAAATATTCCATACTGACATTGTATACACGTAAAATTGATTGTCAATCAAATGTTTTTTTTCCACTCTTGAGGTAAGAATGTCTGTTTGCAAACTTGTCAATTTGCCAAAATTCCAATGGTTTTGGAGCTTGGCCCAAGAATTTAATTCAATCACAGAAACATCAAACACATTGTCACGGAATTGAGGCAAATACACACTTGAAAATTAATTAAAGTTTTATTTATTAGACAAAGTCACTGCATACGAATTTAACCAGAGCTCTGTTCTTTAATTCACGCTAAATCTCGTTCCGATTACTGAGCTTCTCACATGTCGGTAGGTACTTTAGGTCACAATCCGTAATTATAATAATTTATTGTCACTTGGTCACACTCAATCACATATTTTCCGAAACGTCACCTGCCTAACGACTCAACTGCGCAGCACAATGCCCGCGTCTTTATGGGGAACCGCGGTCTAGTCATTTTGAGAAGCTAATAGATTGTTCTAGACCTTTCTAGTAATTTCCACTTCAGTGTAAAATCCTTGATTACGTGCAATTCTTTCTGCTTTTACCGTCGCGTGACAATATTCTCGTGTTTGTGACTTTGCGTATTGTTAACATACAACTGAATCAATTTTAAAATGCGGTGGCTGGTGGGTAGTTCGTAATTATTTATCATTATTTTTGGTAAAGAATTGTGCTGTCCATTTTTACAAATACTAATTTAATTGCACTTTTAGAAACAACTAAAGAAAATACTAACTAAGCTGGTGGTGTCCCGGCACCATCTAATGCCTTTCATTTCAATAAAAATCATACGTTTACTCGTATACGCGCGGTAGAAGTTATACATAATAAAAATCTTTGAGTAATAATTGCCGGAAGGCTAAATTTAATGAAAGGGGCATTCGTACTCTACTTTATGCAATCGTAAATGTTTCATCAAAAATATTTTTATCTTAAAGTTACTCCCAATATTATAAAAAAAAATTCCTTATTAAGCCATGTATTCACTAGGGGACAAATCGCGAAACATTCCGCTCGGCATGTCGCATCAACATTTACGGTCATGTTTCGGGGACAATGACGCGGTCATTTGACGTGTACACACTGGGAATCTTGTTGCGGAAATGTCACCCGATGAGGTTATGATGACAGCTGCAGTATCTCATTTGGCGAAAACGGGGTTCCGCGCAATTCGAAATATTTTTTTGGGTCGCAATTTCAAATTAACGAGGTTTTACTGTAGTAAATTGAATATTATTAAAAACAAGGTCCTTTTTGCAAATAATTATTGTTTTCCACACGTCGCGGAAATGTCGCCCTATGAGGTTATGATGACAGCTGCGTATCTGCGTAATGAGTTTATCGAAACGTAAAAGGAGAATGCGAAATTATTTACTGCAAAGAGAAAGAAGGACGGACATTCTATGCAATCTTCGATCGATACAGCTCGATGAGTTCAAGAAAAATTTCGTTTCCCCACGTTGTCATCTTGACAGATACAACGCATGCGTATTCACTTGTAAACATACCACGTGGTACTGACGCTCCGCGTAATGTTGCAGTGAGCTCGCTCGGGTACCGTGCGCATGGCAACGTTACCATGGCACGTAGAAATGCCGTGTGTTGTTCGCGACGTTGCAACGTCACGTAGACTTTATGCCGCGCGTGCTGTTGAGAGACAATTTGTCCCCTAGTGAATACATGGCTTTAGATATGCTACATTATACAATAAGTTTTTATTTTAATACAATAAATTTGTTAAACAATTCGTAGGGGTAAAATTCGGGTAAATATTCTTATGACTTTTTTGTTTGGCGTGTTGATCAACTGGGGGCGTTTCTCAGATGGTAGAGCGCTCGCCTAGCGCTTGAGAGGTACTAGGATCAATACCCGGTGCCTCCAAAGAATATTATAATTTTTTGTGCGTCCTTAAAAATGATACATTGTATTTTAATTATAACTGAAATTATTTTTAAAAAAAATTGGAGAAAATAAAAAAATACATAAATGTAACAGTATTATTTTTTAGTAAATAACTAAATAAAAATAAATATTATATAAATTATGTTTTGTGATTTTTCACAAGTTTACGCACGCACGGCTAGTACGTAATAATGTATTATATGGTATATTTTTGACGGTCTAAGGAAAACCGGAGGTAGCTAATCAGTTAGTCGTTGCGTTGCTGTACTGCGCATCCAGGATTTGAGCCCTGCTCCAGCCGTGTTTGTAGTTTAGTTTTTTTAGCTTTGAATTCAAACGAAATTGTTATATTTAGATATTACGGGAAAAGTAAATAATCAAGTGCATTTCGTGATCTCGCATTTTCTCTACACGATTTCGCTACATGCTTCTCTACAATGAAATTTTTACCCTGAGTGCCAAAAGAAGATAATTTCAATAATATTGCTTCAATCTCCTTGGCTTTCGATTGAGTAAAATGCAATGAATAAACTTTACAAACCTCTCCTAGCTGAATAGCAGACGTGGCTATGTAATTTGGTTGGCACCTGTTGGTGAAAGAGCCTACACCTTTTATAAATTTTTATAATAATTATCGTGTTCCATTCCAGGACACCAGCAACTTAGTCCTGTTTTCATGGTACAGGCTTTTGGCTTAGTTTGAGAATAGTAAGAACATTGATGCGACACGTATTCCGTGTTCGCATCTCTATTTTTAATTCATTTTGAGTTTTTCGCTACAGGGAGTTCCATTACAGGGAGTGACAACTGTATTAACAAATATTTGTAAATTTAAAAATGAATTTTAATTTAATTGATAATTCTATTGGTTTGCAGACGGGATACAGCTACGGCTTTGGTTTCGTCAACTATGTGCGAGAAGAAGATGCTATTGCCGCCATCCAGGCTTTGAACGGGTTCGCAGTTCAAAATAAAAGATTGAAGGTTAGTATTTTAGGTTGAACCTGCAAAATGGTTGAGGAATGGTCGTTTGAATTGTAGTTTTATACAAAGTGATTGTGTTTTAGTTACATGACGTATGAGATTTTGCTGTTTTGTGTAACATCTTGATTACTGGCTCGCAGGTGTCGTACGCGCGTCCTTCGGGTGACGACATCAAGGAGACCAATCTCTACGTGACGGGGCTGCCCCGCGACGTTTCCGACACACAGCTGGAGGTGATCTTCGGCAAATATGGCCGGATCGTGCAGAAACACATTCTCAGAGACAAGCTCTCGGGAATGTCTCGCGGAGTCGCTTTCGTCAGGTATTATTAACCCTCGCATTGTCCATGAGTTCATATATTTATGTTAACCGTATATTAACGTGTGTGTCGTGCGGGATCAGGTATGACAAGCGCGAAGAAGCGCAGGAGGCCATCAGCGCCCTGAACAACGTGATCCCGGATGGCGGCAGCGAGCCGCTAGCGGTGCGCATAGCCGAGGAACACGGCAAGAAGAAAGCGGCGTACTACGCCGGCTGGATGGCTGGCGTTCAAAACAGAGGTATGGTGTGGTCATATAACAGAATGCCAGCTGTTTTCCCCTTTGTGTGCCGTGATATGATGAATGATGCCTTCGATAGGTGCACAGATTTTGAATACATTTTATGGAAGAACACGCTATTGTCTAAATCATGGCAACAATTTTCCAGAAACAATGCTTCGTCATATTACATTTAAATTTAACAGCTGTTACTTTTATTCCACGCAGTGTATGCGTTTGTTTGACCACTGAGTTTGTACTCTTTTTTTTATTGAGTTCATCTTTTGTAAATCGTGATTTTTTTCCATGTATTATTTTGCATTTGAGCTTTTTGTTCATATATTAGGTGCACCGGAAAAGAATGTCATTCTTACGATGACCATTTTCAATGGTTTGATCCAATTTTCACTATTCAGAAAGTATCTGACAATTTAGGATACTCTTGATCGAGTGTGCTGGAATGCGTTTAAAAAATCTGATCTTTTGACATCATCCGTTGATATGTATTATAGACGCCCGTTAGCAAAACTATTCCCTGAACCAGCTCCATCACCGGAAGCGTATTTTTATCTGTATTATTGGACTTTGAAAGAATCTAACCCGACCAAACATTAATGGCTCAGTTTTAATGCTGTGCAGTCCCCTGTGGACCACTTAGAATGATTTCTTTGTGAATCATAATCAAATGCGAAAAGCTTGTACATTTTTCAGAAATTAATTACACGTGAATCAGAAAAATGACTTGACCCATTTGAAAGTGTCATTTTTTCCCGTGCACTTAATATTTTCCTCTTGACTTGATGATTTTTTAATTTTTTGTCTTGTTTTGTAGATAGATGTATATTTAGATTAAGAATGTAAGCATTTAGTCGACACTGTTTAATTTAGTTATAAACATTCCAGATGTGCATCAACCAAGCTTTTGATACTTGCGCAAGTTTTTCGGTAATAATTTAAGTACGTACCTTAAACCCCGAATATACATCAAATGATTAAGTGTTGTTTCCGTTTCACTTCTATACATTTCTGTACTAAAATTCCCCGTGACACACAATGTGCAAAAATAAATTAAAATTGGAACGTTCTAAATTAAAATTGCCTTTTGTGTTGCAGAATACCGTATAAAAATATACAAATTTCTGCAACACACCACATACTTTACCTTCACTTTATTATTTATTTTCTTGGTCCTCGGGTTTCACCGTGGATATATATTTTGGCCTGTGTTGTAGTGTCTGATTTCATAGTTTATAATACAGTAAAACCTCATAATTCGAAATCCAAGGGACCCGAAAGAAAACATTTGGAATTACGCAAAACCCAGTTAATTCGAAATTCAAGGCCCAAAAAAAATAAAAATCGCAATATAATTGTGAAATTTGCCAAAAATTGTGAATTGTAAAAATGTCTTTAATTTAGTAAAAAAACATCGGTATTCTTGCATATTTCAAAAAATCATTTTGAAAATGCAATATTTATTATGCTAACACGAAGACAGCGATATTTTTATTACTAAAGAATATTATATTTGTTGTTCTCACTTGCGAAAATCAATTTCAATTTCATCAGATTTAAAAAGAAACGAATTTTCTGAACTAAAATGTATTGATTTATGCCGCAAGGGACTAAAAATTATATCGAAAAATCAAAAATCGCGATGCGATTGCGAAATTCGCAAAAATTATAAAATTCATGAAAAAGCGATTAGTTTTGTCTTTGAATTAATCTGCATTTTTGCATATTTCAAGAAATCATTTCGAAAATACAATATTTATTATGCTTTTCTATTATTAAATTTTCTGAAATTGACATATCTTTTGTTCTCACTTGCGAAAAAAATTGAAATATTTTTTTTAAATTTCATCCAATTTCAAAAAAAAATTGAATTGTGTTAACTAAAATGTATTGATTTATGGCGCAAGGGGCTAAAAATTATTTCAAATTACGAATCATTGGGGTTTTCAAATTATCAGAGTTAATCTACTATGAAATTAGCATTTTGTGACTTGTGGGTTTCAAAAATTTCGAATTATGGCGAAGTTCGAATTAACGGGGTTTTACCGTACAAGCACTAAATATTATCTTGTCGCGCCATGCTGATTTCCTTCATTTAAAAATATATCTTCTTCTTCAGCAATCCCCCGTACGTTATGCGGGTACAGGAGGATGCGTCTTCATCATTTTCTTCCTTTTTGTCTCTTCCATTCACTGTTTAATGCGCTTTTTGATGCCATTGCACTCTATCATGGCTGAGGCATATAGCAGTGTGCATGCAGTGACACCTGCCCATCGTAATCGGTGCTTCGGGATCATTGTTTTGACGCTAGAAATGTTTACCTCTTTCGAGACATTTTAAGTTTTTTCCGCATTCTTCTTACTTTACACCTAACAAGTTCCAGCTGTGAAATTTACACTCCAATACAGTCCTGATAAATGAATGTTAACGATTGAACTTGTTGATGCATATCTCGGTGTCATTTGGTTGTTCATTTTGGTTTGTAATTATTTTCCATCAAGTACACAAGCACTAGATTTAGATGTAATAATTTCATAAAATAAATAGATAGCTTTAATTTTGCATTTTATGTCTTTTACATTATAGATTTTCTCAACTTAACATTGCTCTCATTATATGATAATTGATAACTGCCAATTATTGGACTCTTTTTTGGGGATCTTAATTAGGTTTTCAGGAAGTAATGATCCTAAGGTTTTTTCAATGCTAAATGTAGGTATTATTAATATTGACTGTATGTATACTAAATAATAAATTATGCCACATCTGCAATAATCAAAATCTGCAATAAATTAAGTAAATATGTTCTCTTATTTTTTTCATTCATTTTTTATTTGTATATTCTTGTTTTAATTTAAGTATGTACCACCCACAAATATATGTTACAAGAAATGTATGCTTTTGTATTCTGTCTATTTTTATTTTTATGTCTTTTTACTTCAATTTGATTATGTACCCGCAAAAATATAACATGTAGTAAATGCTTACTGTGTACTTTAAAATTTGTTGACGATAATTATTATTTTTTGTAACATGTGATTATTTAGACATTGTCATACCATAAACAGTTTTTTGTCTATACAAAATATTTTTGAATGATTTCATATTTTGTGGCATTAATATTTTGCATTTTTCTCTTGAAATGCCCTCCATCGACGCGGACAAAATGCGACATCTCCATTCGACGACACGGCGATGCCAAATTAACAACTCCGTGAAAAATGTATTATATCTTTTTCCATTGTATCGATCGTATTTCCATTATCCGGCACGATTCTCTCGCTCTCCCGGCTCAGGTCACCACGGCATGACGCCGCCCCGGCACATGGGCTACAGCCACGAGAACATGTCACTCGTGGGCCTGGGCGGCAGCTCGGCGTACAACTCCCTGCCGACGGCCGCATCGCGGTTCTTGCGTCGGACTCCTCTCTCGCACCACTTCTGATCTTGGCAGACCTACCAGTGACGTGACGCAACGCCGCTGTATCCCGTATACATAGACCCCACCCGCCATTTCAACAAGTGTCTTAATTTTGTATAGCGCAGTATAGTAACATGTGTGTCCTGTGAGTGTATGTGCATTTAAATGTTCTTTGTATAGTTTGTGTATCCTTCTAAATTGGGAATGCTTTTTTTTTAAACAATGTGGCCACCGTGAGATTGGTCTTTTCTATCCAGAAAGATTCTAATAAATAATTCATTTTTACCCAACTTTTGTCGGCGTACGTTTAATGTTGGCCAGTTATTGTAATCATAATTTGACCATTCCCTCTGTGAAAAGGATTTGAACCTAAGACGTGTGCGTGCTGCAAATGATTGCTGTGAATTCCATTTTATTGGAAATGGCGTTACAAAATGTATAATGATGCAATATGATATTGTCGTAGTTTTATATGTAACCATCGACTGTTGTCATTGTAGCTGAAATCTTGGTTCTCCGACGTTGATTATTCTTGCAATTATTAAAACTGTTCAAATCAATTTTAATGTGATGAGAAAAAAAAATTAATTCCTTTGGGAAGTTTTGTTTGATGCGAAACACAAAATGCCAAGTTTGAAGCGAAACAATGCTGTAGATTTCTTCTTCCATTAGAAAAAAATGAAATGATGAAAATATAATAAATAATTTTTAAGTATATTTATTCATCTAAATACTATTTAAAATACATGATATTACTACTGAATTGATATATTTAAGTCGTCCTGAGATTTCTTTAGAAATGGGGAACTGTACTCTATTCTTTCATTAGTAATTGATACAAAACTCTTATGATATGAATTACAGTAGAATTGTATCAATCTTTTTTTTTTCTTCTTTATAAAATCTTCTAATCAAATGATTACTGCAAATTTACTGTATGCATTGTGTTATTATATAATGTAGAATATTTATTATACAATATGCATAAGGGTACCCAGAATTAATGTTACATTGTAACTCGTAGCGTAATTTATTTAAACTCTTAATTAATTTCCGTGATTGCTAACAACCTTCTTTCATCTTTTGATTAAATCATTTACTCTGTTTTTTTAAAATTGGTTTTGGTTTGGAATGAATCAAATGCCGTGCAACGTTGTCGCCTTCCAGACACAACATTTAAATTGTTCAAACCATCCTTGGCCTTGTGTTGCATTCCTGTTCTCGTAAAACTCTTGTAATGTGAAGCATCGCAAATGTTCTCCCGTGAATAAATATTTCCCGTTGTGTCCAAATCAGGTTTGTCACAAAACAGCGAATAAATATTCCCCACAACGCAGTAGTTTAAAGGTAACTAACTTGTAACACTATGTGACGTTAATTCCTGGTACCCTTATATTAATTATTTGAAAGAATATATTTTAGCCCTCTGTTAGATAGTTTGTCACATAGGTGCCTATTTCAATGGCCTTTTTCCAAATAGCAACGATTAGATTACGTCTGTCTCTTCTATAATTACGAATACAAATAATAATGTGTTATTATATAATCAATTCTATTTTGAGTTGCCGCACCGTTTTGAACAGTTTAAAAGATTTAAATGTTTTTTTTTTTTGGGTTATCAACCCTTGTGATCGTACGCGATGTGTCACTAACTAACATTGAGTACAATTATAATTGCAAATTATACATTTTTACCTTTTCTCAGCATGCAAATATATATATATATATTTAGGGGGGGTACTTTAATTGTTCTAGTTTAAATTTCATACTCTTTCGGGACAAAGTTAATGTGTTTATTTTTAAAATATAATAAAACATATAAGCTAATACAATATATTAATTACTTAAAATTGCCTATTACGTGAATACGAAGCATTTTAAAGCAATCTAAAAATGTAATAAAGTCTAATTGAACTGTTTAGAACTATATTATTTTTCTTAATAGTTCAGTACAGATTTGTCCCTGTAGTCTTGACTTCATAATCATAAAAAAATATATTGATATAGAGGGTGTCTCGTAGCAAAAACTTTGGAGAATCCATTCAATTTAATTTTGAATAGAAAATATTCTTTACACTTGTTTGAAATGTCGACAGTTACGGAGATAAGCGACATCAAAGATGCATTTTTTTTTTATCAATATTTCTGACTTATTTTCTGTGAAACGTTGGAATTTCACTACAGTAACTTGTATCAAATATTACAAATTCATTTGCTTCAATGCAAGTCAAATAAAATGACAAAAGCCTTACAATTTTTTTTTCAAATTGTTTTAATAATTTTATTTGACTTGTATCAAAGTGAACGAATTTTTAATATTTGTTATAAATTACTCCCGAGATAATCTAACATTTTACAAAAGTAAGTCGGAAATATTTATAAAAAATGCAAATTTGCCGTCACTTGATGTCCTTGACCTTCGATGTTTCACCCAAAATATAGAACATTTTCTATTCAAAATTGAATAAAAAAGACTCCCCGAAGTTTTTGCTACTAGCTACGAGACACCTTGTTTACAAAAATTTTTCATCATTGCGTTCTTTCTGCCTGAATTGTCTTAATTATGACAAATAATATTTTATTCATTAAAAAAATGTAATCTAGTTTTTAACTTATGATTTAAATTAATAATAAAATCCTACGTTATTCTAAATACCGTGAAACGATAAATTAAAATTGAAACTCCCCAACCCCCTCAAATTAATACCATTTCTATGTACTATCAAAATAAGGGATTTATTAGTTAGTGACTTTTCGCCCTACGAGTGTATTCTATATGAAATGTACTTCTCGTAGCTAGAATTTATGCAGTGCCAAACATGAGATTTACCATCTTGGCCTGATGTAGTTTGTAAATGATAAAAATAATAAAGAAAAAAGCATTGTTTTTGTATAATTTTCAACTGGTAGTGAAATTATTGTAACTGATAAATTGGGCGGAAGTAATTGTTTTAAATATCTAAAATTTATAAGAATGCCTGGAAATACCTAAATGTACAATATTAAGATGTAGAAACTAAAAAAGTGGAGATAGGGCGATGTGAAGGAACACGTGATTAATATGTAAGTTCATTGACAGTAAAACAACAATCCACGCAGTTACATTTGCGCCAATTTTCTTGTTTTTTTTTTTAAGTAAAAATAAAAATCGCCAGCTTAAAACATGCACATGTGTACAATCGCCATAACTCTGTTTTCTTTATTTTCTGTGTCATAATATTTTATATTTACTTTACATAAAATCATACATTTTAGATTTTTAAAACAATTATAAAACACAGTTTAGTTATGAATTGTTTGAATCTAAATGAAATAGTACTTGTATTATACATATTACATAGAAACGTTTACTGAACTTGAAGCTGCCATACTGCGCCTACTTTAAATATTGCTCAACACGTTGAATAACTGGTATTTTCAAGTCTTGATGTATTGTTTTCGTGATAGTTACTATAATGTGATAGAAAACCATTTGAAGTTGATAGTGTCGGCGGATGTCTAGAGGTAAAAGTAACTTTTACCATACTCATAGATGATAATAATATTTTGTGTCATTTTGTGGTTTAGTCATTTTTATATTTATCACGTTTATGTGAAAATAAATTAAATATTATATTGTATACAAGGTAAGAGAGATGAAATAAAAAAGTATTTCCCATCGAATAGCTCACTTATATTTACAAAACCGATATTCTGTTTTTAATAAAATCTCAATTTAGCGATACTCGCATTGCAAATTTTGCACCAATCTCTATATTATCTATATTTATACAAATAGATGTATGTTCCTAATGTTTTCTTCTCTTTTTGGAGCACACGTAAAAGTCACCCGTGATTTGGTGAAGACGTTTTTACTGTTGTATATTTTCTTGATATTTTATCGACACCTTGTAGAATTTTATCTTTGTTATTGCGTAGTATGTTTAGCTCAACACCCAATGTTCAAATTCCAAATAATCTCCAGGGTTCTCTTGCCTCGCAATGCAAAATTAAAATTTTAAGTTATGTTTTAGAAGTGATTGTTTTAAAAATGTAAAATTTGCGATTGGATGGAAATGCCTAAATATAAAATATGTGTTGCATAAACCATAGAATCTGGAGTCATGGGGTTGATGAAGAGAATAACGGGGTCTCTCGAGGAAGGGAATAGGGTCTCCAGAGATCAATGTGACTAATGTGCCAATAGTCTTGTATTTCGTTGCACATCAGCTTTCTCAAAATCAACATAACTCCGCTTCCTTTTGCAGCTTCATATTTTATAATCAGGTATTTCCAATCAGTCTTACTTTGCAGTCTCTAATTTTAGATTTTTAAAACAATTACTCGTATAACATGATTTAGCCAAATTTTCTGTTTAGCGGTTATTCAGTGTGCACATTCCCAAAAATGGACAGTGATCTTGCCTATGTGAGAATACATTACGGAGGCATTATTATAGAGGCAGTCTTTACACAAATTATTATGGTTCAAAATAATGGCGAGGCGAGAGAATGCCGCTCGGCGCTTTCGAAATAAATTATCTCACATTTTGACAATAAGTAACGTTGAATTGTAAATATTGATTGGTGGCTGGTTTGTTTTAAAATATAATATGTTTAGATAATTACCATAAAGAATATATATACCTAGTTGGTAATAAATAATAAAATAGTATTAAATTACATTCCATGAAAGCCTGTTTATACTCTACTTTTACCCATTGTGTAAATTTATAGACGTTTTTCCTACATTGTACAATATTTTAATTGTTTTTAGTTTGTAATTTGAATTTGTCAGCTTATTTTTAACAAAGAAATGTAATGTAACGCAACTGAGAAGCAATTGTTTACCAAGAGATGTCGCACGACATTATTTTTTTCGTGATATTCGAATTGTTTCTTAATTGAGTAAATATTGTAACTAACAAATAGATTAATAATTTTCAATAAAAATTCACAATAAGTTAAGCCATTCCAAGCCCACACCGTGTATACTCGACCCGGGCATTAGAACAGGTTAAAAAACTACTGTCATTTAAAAAGTATCAAATAACACGTAAAGTACTATACTAGAACAGCTAAAAATAATCTATTTATTAGTTACGATACTTTGCATAGGAAGGGTGATAATTTGATGATCTCATTTATTATATTATTATTTCTCATAAATTACTGCCTCTAATAGAAATAATGTGTTTAGGTTAATTGAGAAAAATATCATTTAATCATTTTTTGTTGATAATGTTACCACTGTATTAATATTATTTTTACCTTGTGGTTTTGTGGCATATGGTGATGTACACTACATATTAAATTACTCATTAATTATGTACACTTCTGCGCCGGAAGACCTAAATCATTGACATTCGGTAATGAGATACTACTCTCAATGCCACAATTATATTAAATATGTTTCTGTAATCATGTTGTGTATTTTTATTTCCTTTTAAGTGTTTATTTAGGCAATTCCTAAACATCTTACATACAATTAATTATCACCTTGAAAAACACATTATCCAAGTTAATTTTTTTTACCATTATGAAACAGAAATGGAAGAAAAAATATTATTTGTCTATTCAAATTTATACCACTACCATTTTGAGGCATGTCATATTTTAAATTCCAAACGTGACCACGATTTTACAGATGCCATATTATTTTGTAAATTGTAAATTGGATCCTTATACATCATATATTTTATGACCATTTATTGAGTTTAATATTTGATGCAATGTGGAAAATGTAATTTAATATACTCCTCTAACTAAGAAATTTTTTAACAGCTATTATAACTTTGATCTTGAAATTGTTAACACTTAAATATAAATAAATATATAACAGACTTGTAAATGATAAACTATTCTGTATCATAACATATAACAGGGCCGGGGCGCGTATTTATTACGCAAAGTCAGTTCAATCTCCCAGTTCATCTTTATTTCATCTCGGAGAAACTGCTTAGGGTGGCAAACCGCCAAATATGGATATTACATCCTTCTCTCTGGCAACTTCCGTGTAATTAGAAAATTTTGCTTGTTGAGTAATGAGTCTTAAAAACCACGATGACCAAATTTAAGGGTATGCATGGATGTGTGTCTGGTCAGGATAGCGGCGTGATGGCGCGCTTATGTTTGTCGCCTCGGCTCTTAAGATTTATCCCCTAGGTATAGATTTGATCTGCTTTAAGACCCGTAAGGTAATACGGTCTCGTCAATTGTTGATTGTGTCGTTATTCACATTAAATGGTGTCCTTATAGAAAATATGTATGTCTTAGCTTTTCATTGGTAAAACGTGTACAAAAACAATGAACGTAGACATAAATTTATTAGATAAATATTTAACTAAAGATGTTTACCGATTTGAAAACTCCTTAAAATTAATCTTTCAATCACCTACTAGCGAAATTGTTTTGTTTAGCGAAAATAATGTTTTCCGTGAAGTATCGATAAAATTGTACCGCCTATCATCATTTGTGGGAATCAATCATTGTACTCGCAGAGCGACACGTTTTTTGTTGGGGACGCGACATTCTTTTCTAGATTAGGTCTCAGGAGAATCGATCCGGGTTAAAAAGGTGACAAATTGATGTGCATCATTTACGATACAACTGATGTTGGATCTCAGAAATATATATATATGTATTTTAGAATTTTACCAAATCTATGTATAAATAATATAAAAATTGTATTGCCGGTGTATTGTGTAACTGTTAGCATTTGTATATCTTTGTTTGTCCTTACTTAGATGATCTAGTCTGCCGTCATAACCGTGTGAACCGATTGCTGTTTGCTTTTGTTTTTCTGAAGAGCTGAACATCCGCATACGTCTGAGTACACAATTCTGTTGTAAACGCACTGTAATTGATTACGTGTAACCTTATTGGCCCAAATATTGTGCAGTCTGTGCCTGTTTTTTTTTAAGGATTTAAAATGGTTTCTTTTTTTTCAAAACTGCCGACATTTCTTTGATGGCGTATTAGAATGTTGTATTTGTATAATAAAGGTTATCATATCACCCCATCATACACATGCAGAAAGGAAGAAAATCACACTTTGAAGACAAAAATGAAACTATCCAAAAATCTGTTTTTCTCGCATATCTCCATCATTATAGCTTGAACATTTTCGACTCATAACAAGGCAGGAATGTGGTCCTGCGAGGTTATTAATGTTTTCCAAATAACCCTGCATATATCACCTTGTTCATCTAATATGAAGGTATTTTTATGTAAGAAAATACAGTTTGGAAAAATATTATGAATAAATAAAAATGTGGAAAGTTGGCTCAAATAAAATTTAGTAATTTTTTTGTCAACACGCAGACTTGTTCCAGTTACAATATTTTTTAACACGAAAATTAAGGCGTTAAGAAGTTTATTATTAAAAAAAAGCTAGAAAATATTATTTAAGAGATGATTTTGAGGAGTCCGGCATTGCCAATGAAACACCGCTGTCAATCCACACCCCTTTTCTGGTACAATACGACCATGTTTCCGCACGATCATGCATCTTTTCAAGCCTGTCTGAAGTGGCCTTACACATACATACGCGACCGCATACATATGTACGTCAAGACATTGAAATACACTACAGAAATAAAAAGTTGAAAAAATCATTTCATTTCACACGCTTAATCCTCATTTTTATCTCACTTTACTTCGACTTCGTTCTACTGAATATTTTTTATAATTAATATTGGGTCACATTTTGAGTAAAATGCCACAATTAGTTTTGTGGAGTAGAAAATGTCGAATCCAACAGCGTTGGATTCAAAGATGACTTAAACATTTTTGGAATTGGCCATTTGAATTTTCAATTCATAACAGTAAAATGACAAAAATTTGTACATTTTCAAAACCTTTGTTTTCAATGTGCCAAATAGTACTATTGAATAGAAATAAGACTATATTTGGTTGCATTGTTGAGTACATTGACCTCTAAAACAGTTTTGGGAAAGGATAGAGTACTTCTCTCACCCGTGGTCTGCAGACTTAAAAAAGTTATATTGGGACTAATATGGTTATTTTTATTGATGGAAGTAATTTCAGAAAACTTTAAATAAGCTAGAAAAATGAATATTTTGAGTTTGTTCAAATCTTTCAGAACAGTGCTGGATTTATGTCACAGAGACATTATTAATCAATTAACGTATATAATAGATATCTCACAGAGACGAAACTGTATTTCTTATGGGAAAGTAGGTATAGAAGTCATTTGGGTGTACATAGAACTTATGACCTATCTTATGGTTGGCTTAAGTGATCACTTTACACAATGTAACATTCGCCATTTCCACCCATGATAGAATATACCGTGCATATTCATTTTTTGGAAGTTGTATATATGTTCAAATTGCGTGGAAAGCTTTCACATACGAGTTGTAACCGCCTTTCCATGCGGCCTGTACAAAGCCATTTTCATTCCCCTAAATCCCCACAGATGTCGCTAATGAGAAAATCTACAGTTGATTTTACAGAATTTTGAGAGCAATATACTTTATTGTGTAATGAAATTCATCCGAATTACTTGCATTACACTAGGATACGCCAGGAAATATTATTTCCAATTTTTGTTAAATTCCTATCATGGGTGGAAATGGCGAATGTTACATTGTGTAAAGTGATCACTTAAGCCAACCATAAGATAGGTCATAAGTTCTATGTACACTCAAATGACTTCTATACCTACTTTCCCATAAGAAATACAGTTTCGTCTCTGTGAGATATCTATAATATACGTTAATTGAAAAATGAATTTTAAAAAAATCCATCTTACAACACAGCGGGTCATCCGTTTCGATTAGGTTTTGTAAAACTGACGAAAAGTAAAGATGTCGAATTTTATTCATTACAAGTTGGCATTCAGAGATCTAGTTCAAAGAATTTCAATTTAGAATATGTTTTATTGGAGACATCGCGGGTTAAGTGTGTCACAAAACTGAGTAGAAAAAGTATGCGACAATTTATAGGAAGTTTATGAAGTCAGTTTATAGGTAGGGGTTAGTATCTTTGTAAATGAAGAAGAAATATTTCCATAAAACTAATGAACCTGACTTGAAATAAAATCCAAACCACGTCTGAAGAGAACAAATCAAAAAATTAACCTCTCCTATTTTAAGTATTGTATCTAACAGGCAGGTTAGTTTTTATAGTATTTGGCATATATTTGATGCATGTACAAGGTATAACAGAGCTAGTCCGTATCTAAAAGAAAGAATGGAAAATGTTTAAGCAACAATTTGATTGTCATGGAGATAGGCATCTTCAAAATTTTCATTTTTTTTTTTAAATAATTCTGACTTTTGTAAGACATTGCACTATTGTGAAAGAACTTATATTGAGTGTTAAAAATTTATTATTATGTAAACTTGCAAAAATGAAAAAAAATGCAATATTTGAAGTCGCTTACCTCCACAACTATTTATTTATCTTTTACATTGAAGAATTATTAATTTACAAAAAAAATATCAATAAACATTGTAACTTAAATATGTTAAAAAAATTAACATAGTGTAATAATTGCATGATTATTACAGTGCAGAAAAGCAAATCATTAGGGAGGTGTACGATACAAAACATAAGTGAAAAAATTGAATATGAAACAGACAAGGTAAATCCCATTTTAAAAAAATTTGTAGTCTATCCGTCCGTCCACATAACTTTGTGTAAAGTCTGTAACTTTCTAAATAGTAAATATACAGGGTTATTTGTAAAACATTAATAACCTCGCAGGACTATATTCCTGCCTTGATTATGAGTCGAAAATGTTCAAGCTATCACGACCTAATATCAATAGTTATGGAGATATGCGACATCAAAGTTTGCATTTTTTTTCAATATTTCTGACTTATTTTTTGTCAAACGTTGGGCTATCATTACAGTAACTAATATCAATTACGAAAAATTCATTTGTTTCAATACGAGTTAAATAAAATGATTAAAACCCTGAAAAAATTCCAATTGGAATTTGAAGGTTTTTATTTTTTGACTAGTATTAAAGGGAATGAATTTTTCACATTCGATATAAGTTACTGTAATGATAGTCCAACATTTTACAAAAAATAAGTCAGAAATATTGAAAAAAAAAATGCAAACTTTGATGTCGCATATCTCCTTAACTATTGATATTAGGTCATAATTGCTTGAACATTTTCATCAAGGCAGCAGTATAGTACAATTTTTTTTTCAAATTATGACATTTTTTTTTGAATTGTGGATTTTTTTTTAATAAAACTAAATAAGTACTTATTACTTAAGAACCGACACGTAAAAGTGCCGTCATTTTGACGGGTTACAGCTAGTAAAATAAAATAAAATCATAAACAATATTAAGGTCAGAGACACCTAGCCTAACATTGCATATTGACGTTAGGACTTTGTGGCTTGAACATTTTGAACCTATCTGTAAAGTAGCGTAGACTAGCTCTGTTACACCCTGTATATTTTTAAAAATACTATATTCTATTGAACGCAACAAATATACATATTTAAAAAAATGCTGACTTAAAAATATATGAAATACTAGAACTAATAATGGCCTATTTTGATGGCCCACAAAATTTACCTAATAGGGGTCGATATGATATATTATAAAATGTTCTGCATACAAGATGGTGAATCTTGAAGCAAAAAAACATTATATTGGGGGCGCATTAAGATGCATATGTCTATGACATAACTTTTTTAACTTATTTTTCTGTATTATTTCTTTGATTTAGTGCAGAATATAGTTTACTTAAACATGTCTAGTATAAATTGATTGTTTCACATTTGACAGCACTATTTTTTCCTACACATATTTGTTAACTATTTGACAGACAACATGTAAAAATTAATAGGCCGAAACTAAAAATGCTAATAAATTGTTTGAGCAGAATGATGAGTTTTGATTATGTAACAAATTGTTTAAAGCATCGAAAAATGTGACTTATTATTAATTGACTTTTATACCTTTTTTTTAATCGGATGACCCTACAGGCTGTTCAACTAGAATCGGTACTCGGACGATGCCTTCAATTGAGACACTGAAATCTTACCCTACCTGAACTTGTATTATATTATAATATTATAAACATAATTTAATTTTAAGACTGTTTAAAATATTTATCAAATACACAAATTGTATTCAGAATAAACTGCTTGTTCTTTCTCCGCGGTGCGTAGTCCACCTTTTCGAGCGGTTCCGTCGCGCCTGACGCGGACCGCTTGACCGTGTGCACCCGCTTTGCTCTTCCGTTGAACAACTTATCGTTTTATCCTTGAGAACATTCATACATCATCTGTTTTTCTTGACTAGAAGGCGACCTGTCTGACATTCAGCAAAGCTCCGCTTTCGATGACTACACCGACGATACAATGCCCAATTACGGTAATTATCATGACTAACTAACTAATATAAAATAATGTATACTTGTAAACATTCCAGAAGTAACATGTGCCGTCGAGAAATATATATTTTCTCACCCAAAAGTATTGGCGTCTTGTAGCGCGCTCGAAATATATTCAACCAGGTTACAGCATCGTGGATCATATCCATTGTGGAGGAAGGACATGCAATATCTATGATAAAATAGGATCACGTGTAACTGGTTATGATCCATTTTTTATTTTAATTTTTTAAAGATTTTATTGATTCAATTCAAACCAGATGCTCCTTACTGGTTAATAATCTTGCAAAATACTTTTTCTTCCAAATTTACTGCGATAATTAAAGATCCAAGTGTCTCGCATTCAGCTCTCCCTAATTTTTGCTACTATTCATATTTTTTAGCGTATTAAAAAGAATCTAGTCCCACCAAATTCTGAATCCTTGTGTATTAATATTTTATTTTCTTAAATGTATATTTAAATGTTGAATACATAGAGAATTTATTATCATTAAACTGTCTTGTACAACTTTTTTTCTTAAGGATGTCCAAAAGATTGGTACTTATTTTAAAAAAAACAATGGCTGTCACCGGTCTCAGTGGGGATGCTTATCCGATTAAGCTGTTTCATGTAGCTTTAAAAGATCTTGCAAATGAAATCATTATTGATTAAGAACCAGTCCTTATTTTGACTTGAAGGTTGGCATTACTTAACATAGTTTAACCCTACAATCTGAGTGATACGTTCAGAACACATTGTATGCTTTAAATTTTTATTAATTAATATTCTTATTGTATACTAAATACTATAATATTTTCTATTTCTTATACAAATAACAATCTGTATATTATTTCAAATATACAAGAGTATACATTGAGTTTGTGGATGAGTAATTGCATTTTTTTACATATTTAATTTGTGTAGGCGCTTATTACTGGTGTGTAAATATTTGTTACTTTCAGTTTATGACTCACGTTCTATCGAAAACATGTACAGTATTAAAATTGCCTTTATAGAGACCGGACACGATATCTTGTGTCTTTTCTTTTTCTTTTTGGCAAATTATATTTCATGATTTTAATGTGTAGTTGGTTTAGAAATCAGTTAAATGAGTACCCATACCAATACTATATAATTCCCGTTGATCATACACCACGACCATGTGAGAAATGCTCTTACTTGCCGACTAACTCAATATATGTAAATGTGTGGTGTTTTTTGTTTCGTCATTTCTATATTTTGGAGCCAATGTTTTGTACATTCTTATTTGAAATGAACATTGAAAGAAAATACGATCTTTGTTTAATTTTGTTGTTAATTAATTTAAGTGTATACAGCGAACTAATGTGTGCCTGTTTGGTATTGTTGAGGATTATATATTTTGTTTATTGATGATATATAAACAAATCACTGCAGTCTCAACATTGTTTGTGTAGGTTAACATTAAATTGCTTCAATATGATGACATGTTGACTTTTATTAAAACTTACTTCACTCTATCCTACTCTATTCCACTCCATTACAGTGTCACAATTTGAGCAATACATTGGTCAAAGGCACTGGCACCTCATCGCGGAGCAGAAATAATTTAGGAGTGGACAGTTTTGGTTGTTATAATATCTTAAATTACATTCTCGAGTGTATGTAAAGTCGGGTCCGATGGTTATATTTTTTAAAAGAAAATAAAAGCGCGCATTGGAAAATCTCATCTATGTCTACAATTTTTTTGTCCGCGATCATCCGCGACTTCTCCATCATCGCGTTTTATTTTTGTTTTTTTTTCGACTGACAATTTTTTTTGTTTTTTTTTCTTAAAGGTGACATGTCTTGGGGCTACGGTGGCATGGGCGGCATGGGGGGCATGGACGCCCCGCCCTACCCGCCCATGCGCATGCCGAAGGCCCGGCCCAACTTTTACGGCAGCCTCGAAATGGCCCCGCCCAGCGAGCCCCCGTTTGCCGGCAAGATGCCCGGGAACCCCAAGATGCTGGGCAGGGGCATGAACAGGAGCGGGCTCCGCGGCGGGCGCGGAGGCCGGGGCGGGCGGGGCTCCCCGTGGAACACGTCGGGCGACGATAGATTCAAGGGGGGCGCCCGCAACCGGAACATGAATAACTTCTGGTAGAGAGCGCGGCGAGAGTACAAGAAATTGGCGCTTTTATTTTTAACCTGTAGGACTTTTTATCTTTATCCAGATGCTAGTAATTACATTAGACAAGTCAGTAGTGTTACGGAGTGACTGCGCGCTTGAGAGATTTTTTTTTTTATGTACAATATTATTTTCATTATTTGATAATGGCCATCAAAACAGCACCACACCATGATAATTAGGACCTCTCATAATTTTCAACAACCGTTTCCATTCCATTAGTTGACATTTTTCTTTCTGACCGAGTCCCGACGTTTGTACAAAAATGATTTTGTAAATCTCAACAGATCGAGGTTTTTTCTCAGACCTCTGTCGCACATTTCTACCGCTTCTATACAAAGCATTTTTAGTTTTGGTGTTATCCATAACATTTGGCAGTATTTTTTTTAAATATATATTCTACTGTGTTGTATCGAACACAATAAACACAAATATAATTTTTTTTAAATAATACAACGAAGGACCATTTTTCAGTTAAGACAGCTGACCGATGTGTGACCAATTTTGAGAACCTTTGTATCCCACGCAGACCGGTGCAAAAAAATTATTAACCCACCAATCAAATTACCACAAACAAGTTGGTTATATATTATACTTTTAAATATATATATATATATATCTCCAGGTAGCGATTTAAGAGTGTGAATGAGACAGAAATATTTAAAATTTAATTGTAATTGATTAATATATTTCTTCCAAATATATTACACTATTAGGTGTTTGTTCTGAGGAAATTTCTATTTAGTTGGAATAGAATTGCGGTTTCCGAGACGTGACCGTCTCACTCTTTAGGATGAATTTGAGCGACGCAGAGTTTAAAGAAATTGCAACCCTTCAGTACTATAAAATAATTATTAATAAGTCTTGATGCATTTATTCCCGGTTGTCTTGTGTAACTGTGTGTCTTCAAAGTAGACCATTTTAAAATAATGGACCTTAAAATGACATTTGATTTTGTTTTGAAGTAATTTTTTTTATATACCAAAACTATGTGTCATGTGGAAGATGATAAATCTCCATTGAACAAGATTAATTACTAAGATACTTATAATTGTAAGGGTTAAATTTGATTTAACGCATCTTTTTAATGTGATGGACTTTCATTGAAGAATCTTTATGGTTTTTTCTGTTTATTTTCTTTTTTTGTTAATACGTAACAAAACAGAATCTACTTAATAACCTGTTTTTTTTTTGTAATTTATTTGTATATCTAGAAATAAATAAAATATTCTTCATGCCTTTTTTTTATATGCATGTACATATTATTAATACTCAACTGAGAGAAATGATTGACAAAATGCCGTGGTGTGTTCTATAGGCATAAATACATGTGAGGTAAATGATTATTACAATATTCTGCAAGATCATCCGACGTTTATTAACATTTTACATCAAGTTAAGCTATTGAACTCAAAATGTTTAATATTTCATTTCTTTGCTGGAGTTTCGTTCTTCGCCAAGAAGGTGAATTTTTTTCAAAAATGGTGCTGTTTAATATAAATCGTGTGAGTGTGAGAGTTACAAAACCCGCCCTGGATTTTATAGTCATGTGGTGGAGTTTCTAAAAATCTAAATAATAAAACTACATTGATTCAAAAATCCCGCTCCATTGCATTAAGACAAATGTTTGGATAAGCCACAAAACTCACACCGAGCCACATGGTGGTTGCAAAATCCTCTCTGGAATCACTGAAGTGCGTGGTTAAAGCAGCACATTCACTGCAAATGCATATTTTGTCATTTTTTTTTACGAAAATGGGGGTCGTTATTCATTTATATCAGAATGTATACATGCTAGACTGCAATTTTTTTAGGATGATAACTTATATAGGACCAATTAAGACTTATATGTACGTTAATATGAATTAATTCCTGGAGCTGAATGATTCAACATGCAACACGGCTTGCATGTAAATTATATGAGGAGAATAAAAAGCAAAAGCTGCAATATGCAAATTATATAAAATTTAGAAAAATAT
Source organism: Agrypnia vestita (assembly GCA_016648135.1). Classification (NCBI taxonomy): domain Eukaryota; kingdom Metazoa; phylum Arthropoda; class Insecta; order Trichoptera; family Phryganeidae; genus Agrypnia; species Agrypnia vestita. Next base: position 47,147 of record JADDOH010012950.1, read on the forward strand.
TTTTAATTCCGTCACCGAGGATTACTAACACATATGCCAGGGGCATGCAGTCAGAACAAGAATCATGACTTTTATTTAAACATGTATTTGCAAAAAAAAATCTAAATTTAACATTTGTCTGGCGTTATGAAATATTAAAATCTGAATCATTTGTTAATTATCGTGGTAGGATTATTACGAGATATATCTCTTATTTCGGTTTCTATTCAAAATATATGGTTGGGAAAAAGTCATGCTTCCTGCAATTTAGAATGTGCTGAATATATGTCACGTGACAAAATTGCTACTTTGTACAAAAGTGAGATCTGACGCTAATTTTAGACTGAAACATCATAGAAAATACAGCAATATCCAATTGTGTAAATAGCAACAGTAATAATGTCTATTTGGTAGCAAACCCCTCAGTATCCTTGTTTAAAAGTAAAAATTTTATTTACACATATATAAAAGGAAAACTGAGGCGGCAATTGTTTTTAAAGTTTTATTTCCAACTAACTGTTTATACCCGGTGTTGCACGGGTTGAGGATTAAGTTTAAAATAAATTTATGAGGGTAAACGAAGGTTCGATTCAAACGGTATAGATTTGCATCGAAAATATATCAGGGGAAGGGGAAAGGGTATATATAAGAATAGGGGGGATATGTCACCAATGTTAAACGCTGAGTCCTAAAGAATAATTTTGCAAATTTTGAGTACAATTGGTCGAACGGTACAGATTTGCATCTAAAATATATCAGAGGGCGGGTAAAAGTAAAAAGGGGAGGGAAGAATTGTCACTTTTGTTACCCGCCAGGTCCTAACGAATAAGTTTCCAAATTTTGTGTCCGATCGGTCAACCGGTACAGATCTGCATAAAAAATATATCAGGTTAGGGGAAGGGTCAAAAGAATAGGGGGAAATGTCGCACATAATACCCGCCGAGACCTTAAGAATAAGTTTACAAATTTTGAATTTGATCGGGCAAACGGCACAGATTTGCATCGAAAACATATTAGGGGAGGGGAAGGGTAGAAAGAATAGGGGGGAAATGTGAAATATGTTAACCGCTGGGTCCATAAGAATAAGTTTCCAAATTTTGAGTCCGATTGGTCAAACGGTACAGATTGGCATCAAAAATATGTCAGGGGGAGGGGAAGGGGTAAGAGAACAGGGGAAAAATGTTTCCTATGTTACCCGCCAGGTCTCAGCATAAGTATGCAAATTTTGAGTCCGATCGGTCAAACGTCAGATTCGCATCGAAAATAGGTCTGGGGGAGGGGAAGGGGTAAGAGAATAGGGGGGAAGTGTTGCCTATGTTACCCGCCGTGTCCCAAAGCATAAGTATTCAAAATTTGAATCGAATCAGACAAACGGTGTGGATTTGTATAGAGAACAGACAGACATTGAGTTTTATAGCTAAGATGTATGTTTCATAGATTCCAGAGAAATTGCTTTGGGTAGTATATTTATCTCAAAACACCTCCGTGGGATATTGCTGTATTTTCTTCTACACCCCTCATGTAATACAAATATATATTTTCAAATTGACTAATGCAACAAAATGAGACTATCGTGACTATCACCAGGATTGCATCTTCAACTATCTTTAGCAGATATTGTAACCTTGACATGAACGTTATTTGCGAGTGTTTGAAACGTAATTGAACATACCTTTTTATTTACACAAAGGAAGCCACATTCAAAATTTCAATTAGACAAAAAATGGCGTCATTAAAGAGATATTCATAAAGGTAAGCAAGAGTTCCAGCTGGGATGTTGTGTTTTTACAAATGGCAGCCATAGAAAAAATGTAAGTATTTTATATTCAAGTCCAGACGTGTTACCAGAAAAAGAACAAATATGGATAAGAAATTTAATTTACCGAGAGATGCAAGCTGGAATCTTGGATAAGAATGTTCTTAGGTTTTCGCAGCCACTCAGAATCTTCAAGTTTGTGTTTTCTGGGGTATTATGCCGTGTTATTACGACCTTTCAGGCCCGAAAGGCATAATACCCCAGAAAACACAAACTTGAAGATGTGAAAACTTGGAAATAGAATCTAAATAGATGATTGATGGCTATCGCCGCATTGTGAAGAAGTGACCATTTCTCACTAACTTACCATCAAGCCGTTTCCCGTGGGGGTGGGCAGAGAAGATAGAGCGCCATACTCTTCTGTCCTGACATACAACTTTCGTTTCATCTACATTCATACATCTTCGCATGCAAGCTCGATGGTTGTTGAGGCTTCTAACAGGGCCATCTTCCAGTATCTGGTCATGCCACGTCTTCCGTGGTCGCCCTGTCTTTCTGGCGCCGTCAACACATGCATTATATATCTTTCTTACCATTCATTCGCTCAACATGCCCAAACCACCTGAGCGACCCTATTTTTATTCTATGTATTATGCTACGATCAGCTTTACATTCATTCCTAATAACTTCTTCTTTACTCTATCATATATGGATTTGCCACACATACGTCTAAGGGATCTCATCTCCACTGCATTCAATCTACTTTCGTTCCTCTTCTGTCAGCTCCAGGCTTCACTTCCATACATTAGTGTCGGTGAGTTCTGATCATTTCTCAATACAGCAATAATGACATTAACCCTATTGAGCATTTTTGTTGTGATGGCTTATGAAAAGACTGAAACAATTTTTTGTTTAGTGTCGTAAAAGGTTTTTTTTTTGACTAGCTGTCATTACCTGATATTCACAAATTGAGGTGCCCTTGTTATACAGGCATTAAAGAGCAGTGGTGGGGTGGCTACATTTTTCTCAGGATCCATAAGTGCAACGGAGCAAGATTTGAAACGAACGGCTTTGAATGTGAAACACATTTATATCGTGTGATGGGAAGGCTGCCTATATTTCGCGTTAGGAGTATCTGCTGAAATTTCGTTTTACGTGGTTATTAGGATACTACCTACCTACAAAGAAAAGCTTGTGATCATTAAACATAGGTACCTATTAAATTTAACCAATACAAATAAACACAATGTAGTAAATGTCATAGAAGTATTTTTAAAGCATCTAATTTATTTTCATAGTAGGTACCTATCGACTTATTTGAATTTCCCGCCAAATTTTGTTAACTTACCAAACTGCCGTGGCAAAATTGGATAACGTGCCAGTCCGAATGGTCATGGTGATGGTCACGACCAGGACCAAAATTCAAATCTAAAAAAAAATTGTGGTTACTTATATTAATTGATTATTTCACTATATGACACACGTGTTTTACAAATGCATAGAAGTGACTACGTAACTGGCTAACCTCATTGATGTGTGTGGTGTAGAAGTGTGCGTGTTAAATGCTAAACATAGGCATACCAATGGGTCTTACGCCTGACGACCTGACGCTTGAGCGCAAAAATGTTTATACTTTAAAAGATAACGATTAGTACCTACATTTCATTAAAAAATACCAGAATATGTTTAAAGACTGACTCTCTGACATTTTTATTAATTTTATATAGGTGCATATTTATCGTTCTACTTGTACGAAAATAAAACTATATTTAAAAAAATATTGTTTGTATTATTTGTATATAGGTATCTACTTATATTATTTGATTAATTACACCCACATGTTTCGGAAAAAACTTTCCATCGTCAGGGTGTTTATACACCTACATAAATATATCAAAATGAATAATGTCTTTTGTTTTTATATATTATTTAAAAAATTATTTTTAAATATTATTGCTGAAGTTCTTGATGACTCGCAATTATTGGAAAAAAAATTAAAATTGGGCTAGTACCTAGTTAAATTTGAATTTTTCCACACCATTTATTGTAACACTCTGAAGATGGAAAGGTTTTTCCGAAACATGTAGGTGTAATTAATCAAATATAAGTAGGTAGGATTCATACAAACAATACAATCAATATTTTTTTAAATGTCAATCTACAATGTTGCTGAATCAATTGAAAAAAAAAACCTATATTTTTTGGTATTTTTAATTGTCTTTTACATTATTCTACATACTTCTATTGTTTCTACATGTGACATCTAATGTGGAAACTAATTAAATTCACATGTAACGAATGCGCAAATCAGATTTACGCACGACGCCAACCATTAAATATTTAAAATACAATAATAACTTGTTAGGTATTAACGTCGCGACGTCGGTGACGAGGTATTAACGTCGCTAAACATAATTCAAAGTTTACATATTATCAATTATTCCAATAATTGTGAAGACCTTGGCATTTACAAATAAATACTACTCATAAATAGAAAAACCCTGACAGATGCGCCGCTCCCCATTACGCGTAATATCTTAACGTATATATATTTTATAATGTATATTTTATAATGTATATTTTATAATATATAAGGTATATATATTTTATAATGTATCTGTATATTATAAATGTATGAAGAAATTACATATTCAGCCCAGGAAGAGTGTTGAATGCAATGTATGGAATATCGTTGGATAAGAAGAATGCGAAACTCAAGCTTTAATCCGAGACAGGGCCGTATTAAGTTAAGCGTCTGATACACATGCTTCTTTAGTGGCACGTGAGCATGCGCAGTATCGACTTTGACAGTGGCATGCTTATTAGTGGCATGTGTGTACGCACATTGCTAGAAATGAGCATGCCACCTAGTGGCATGCTCAAAAATCAACCGCCGGTTGATTTATAAGCATGCCACTGTCATTCACCATAGAGAAGGGGTATCTTTGGAGCATGTGTGAACAGACTTGCTTATTTATGAGCATGCTTATGTCATTCGCGGGCTTCGCGGCTAGTATTATCGATGCGATCTTCTCAGTCCGCGACAGATGAAACAAATATGGCGCGTTGGGGAGATGATAAAACATTACTTTTCGTGACTTATTATAAGAATCACGAATGTCTGTGGAATACTCGGTCACCGTTGTGTAAAAATAATATAGTGAGAAATAATGTTTACGAAACTTTATTAATAGGCATGAATGATTCAAATCTTACAATAAAAATTATATAAACTAAAATCAAAAATGTGCGGTTGGAAACTCGGGAACTTTTTTGATTTATTGGTTCACTTGAATTTTCTATTTCAGTTTGCAAAGTTTCCATTTTGAACAAGAGCGTCTCTATTCTATGACAAGAGCATGCCACTAATAAGCATGTGTGTTTGATTGTTAGCTTTGGACATGCTTATTTATGAGCATGCCACTAATAAGCATGCCAGTAATGAGCAAATGTGTACAGTTGTTAGGGCATGCTTATTAATGGCATGCTCATTAGCATGCCAGTAAAGAAGCATGTGTATCTGTACCTTTAGAATTTTAATTTGGCCTTTTGACATTGTAACGATAACACAATAATAAAATATATTTTATAATTATTATTAATTAACTTTGTGCCGAATACATATCTACATTTATTCTAGCATAAGCAAATGTTTCTCATACTGCGGGGACATTTCGTACTTCTAAGGCCCGGTTGTTTCAAGTTCGATCAAAGTAAGCGGTCGAGCAAAGCATAGATTTTTACGAAAACGGATCGTCTGATTGGTGGAGATCGTAAAAATCTATGCTTTAAAAGAACGCTTACTTTAATCCAACTTGAAACAACCGACCCTAAGAGCCGTTGTTTGATCTTTGATAATGGTAATCGCAAAATGCATTTATGTATGTAGACAAGCAGGTATAACATAAGTACAATAATGAGTAAAAAACTTTTTTCCACTAGTTTATTCATAATTGTTAGATTGATTTTCACAAAGTAAATGCCACGACATCAATTAATTTATAATATAAATAAATCGGGAGTAAAAATACAGTAGGTAGGTACATAGCAAATATAATGCGTTGGTAAAGAATAATATACTACATCGAACACACAAATGAGCTTGAAAGCAGTCATATAAAAGAAGAAGCATTCTAATATTTGTGTAGTGTTAATGATGTGTGACATCTTACCTCTCGCTTTCCTGCAATCTATGGCAGTGATTTCGTGAAAAAGGACGGAAATGAGTAACAGGAAATAAGACGCGCGCAATTTCATTTAACCAATGAGCGCGTGCGACGAAAAAATCATATTTTATAAACAATTCAATGTCCAGCAAGGGCCATTACAGCAAAGACGTACACTACCAGCCAATGTTTCTGATTTTAAACATATAACTTTGATATATTTTGGCTTATGCCTTAGAAATTACGCAATAAATACTTTATTTTATTTACATTGATTTTTTTACATTGATCTCAACAATAACTACAATAAATTTTATGGAATTTATGTGATTATTTTTAAATATTTATTCAAAGTTTTCATACAATATGTATGGCGGCACACTAACGCCATCTACGAAAATAAATAAAAACATGTAATTGACCAAACACGTTTATTAACAAAATGCGTATGCAGATATACGGTACCTACCTAGTGCGGCAAAATTCAATAATAAAAAAACTAACCCATAAAAACCAAGTTTTTATTATACTACCTTTCTCATTTACTGATTTGGCGCTTAACCTACGCGTTGGGCTTCGGTCGGGCGACGCTACGAAAGGGAGTAATAAAAAATTTCCAAAAATCCAAAATTATACTATAATCAGGTTTAGTGTCTACCAGATGCATCGGAATCTCCATACAACTTACTAAGTTGTATGAAAAAACCATTAAAATTCCTAAAAATCCAAAATTACACTATAATTATTAAATTTTTTTAACAAAAATTTGATAGATCATTTTGATCGTCGCAACGAGTCTGCCTGCAAAATTTCAGCTCGATTTGATCACGGGAAAAGGGTTAAAAATCGATCCAAAGTTTTTTCGTTAAGCAAGCAAGCAGACGCTACGAGTTAAAAGAAAGGGTGTAATAAATGCACGTACATTATCTTTACTTGTATTTACTAATTAATAAAGATATAGGTATTAGCTTTTTTAAATTTTGATGTTAATTTCTGTTGCAGCTCAATAATTGTTGTGTTTAATTGTGAGATGCCAAATGTTACACATCATATGCGACTACTGTAAGGTTCGCTCATTTTTTTTTGTATTTGCCGAGGGCCCCCGTCACCAGGGGCGCTCCCAAATGGGGGCACTTAGCCCCGTGGCCCGTCCTGCCTCGCCACCAGGACCCGGGACCCATCTCCAGAGACCACATCTCATTCTCTTTGAGATCCGCCGCGGTGCACACCGCAGCCTCGATATATTCATCCGCGGGGGTGGTCATCATGCTCGTCTCGCCCGGTGTTTTTCCTGGAAGTTGTGGGAGTGATAAAACGACCCTTCAAATTGGAATTAATACAATAATAAAAAATCATAACATCGATAAATTATTTACATAAAACAAAGTATTGTAATATAGACACGTTATTCCCATACTAGCCGGCTTTCATATTAGGTCCTTACATATGAAATTGGCGTTTAGTATGGGAGGAACATAAAGCCGATTTTTTTTATTATAATATATTTATTTAATCAAAGTATGTACCATTGCTATCTATGCACTTTTGCCATCTCATAGATTGTTCATGGATCCCTTTACTAAAAAAACCATTTGGACGGGAATCAATAAAATCTTTGAAGGCGGTTTGGACTGCCCCATCGGAGTTGAATTTTTTCCTTTGCAAGAAGTTATCCAAATTTCGGAAAAAATGGTAATCTGTTGGGGCAAGGTCCGGAGAGTACGGTGGATGGTCTTAGACATTCCAATTGAAGCTCCTCTAATTTGGTAGCCGTCTGTTGTGCAGTGTGTGGTCTAGCGTTATCATGAAGCAGCAGTGGCCTAGAGCGATTAACCAGCCTCGGTTGTTTAGCAGCTAGCTTTTCCATCATGGTTTGCAGTTGCTGACAATAGACATCTGCCGTAATCGTCTGGCCAGATTTAAGAAAGCTGTAGTGAACGACACCAGCACTAGTCCACCAAACGCTCACAAGTAACTTTTTTGGAGTCAATTTTCGCTTGGGGCATGGTTTGGCTGGTTCGGCAGGGTTCAGCCATTGCGATGAGCGCTTCCGATTATCGTACAGGATCCACTTTTCATCACAGGTAATGATTCGATTTAAAATCCCTTCATTATTGTGCCGGTTGAGTAATGCAACGCAGCAGTCAACGCGCGTTTGTTGATTTGCTTCACTCAATTCGTGAGGTACCCACCTTTCAAGCTTTTTCACCTTACCAATTTGCTTCAAGTGGATTAAAACAGTTTTATCACTAACACCGCAGCCTGCAGCTAACTCGGATGTGGTTTGCGATGGATCCGCTTCCACAATAGCTTTCAATTCTTCATTATCAACTTTGGTCTCCGGCCGTCCACGGGGCTTGTTCTGCAGGTCGAAATTTCCAGACCGAAAACGTTGGAACCAAAAACGCACTGTGTTTTCTTTTGCGGCACCGTCGCCATACACATCATTAATCCTTCGAGCCGTTTCTGCAGCACTGGTGCCACGGGGGAACTCGTACTCGTAAATAACGCGATATTTCAAGTTTTTCATTTTGTAAACTGAGTGACGCAAAGAAAAAAACAATTGAGGAAAAAACAAATGAAAAACACAAATACATGAGTAAATAGCTGTATAAATTTGGATTTGGAATTCCTAACCAAAGAGAAGATATTTGAGATCAAATTTGCCAGTACGGCAAAACGCCAATTTCATATGTAAGGACCTAATATGTAGCAAATATCGCATTCAAAGAGACAACAAATCACGGCACACAAACGCTCTGCGTGTAGACAGAAAAATCAGGTAATTTGAAGTCACGGTGACTAAAATAACATACTCATTCTTACAATAGTGTGCAATACTCTGTTCCTTTTTCTTTACTCTGCCCTTTGTACACACCGCCCGTCGCTACTACCGATGATTTGGTGAGGTCATCGGACTGGTGCGCGGAAGCTCTGTTGTATTGATGAAGGCCAAGCGAGGAGGTCGCTTTAGCATAAAATAATTCCAACCAGGCGGCGAAAGTGCTGGGCCGATATGGACGCTGTTGTGCATAGAATCAGGGTATGTGGTGGGTCCCCCTTCATTGTTCCTTTTTCACAAAGAAGGTCCGTTCGATAACGAATGCAAGTAAAGCAATTACCTTACTTTTGAATTGCCAAAATTTGACGCTTGTAACGTATCTACAGTTTATTATATCATTGACTAAAGGTATATCTCTTTCCGTTTACGAAAGACAATAGAATTAGTATGTGTAAGCCGTGCGTACGACGCACATTGTTTCGTTGTGTCGGTGTTTGCGGGTATAAACACAAACACAACGAAACAATGCGCCTTAGGGCCGGTTGTTTCAAGTTGGATTAAAGTAAGCGTTCGTTCAAAGCATAGATATTTACGAAAACGGATCGTCTGATTGGCGGAGAACGCAAAAATCTACGTTTTAAACGAACGCTTACTTTAATCCAACTTGAAACAACCGGCCCTTACACATACTAGCACGACTTACACATACTAACTCGATTGTCTTTAAAAGATGTATAAAAAAGTAACCCATAAAAAACAAGTTTTTATTATACTCCCTTTCTTTGTAAAATATAACAACAATTAAAGACGAATTAAAACATATAACATAATACTAAACTTACAGTAATTTAATATATTTCTAAAATGTCAGATGTTTTGAGCTTTGATAAGACACTTCACGCTTTGAAGATTAAATTCTAAAAACATTTGTCAGTCAATTTAGATTTTCGACATTCGTAGTGAAGTACCTATTATGCATACCGACGGAGTAATTCAAATTTAGAAAATATTCCGCGACGTTATCGGGCCGCCTATGCTAGTAATCAAACTTTTCTAATGATTCCAATTTGAAAAAACCAATAAAAATTTTAAAAATCCGAAATTATACTATAATTATTAAAAAAAATTAACGAAAATTTGATAGATCTTCTTGATCGTCGCCACGAGTCTACTTGCCAAGTTTCAGCTCGATTGGATCACGGGAAAAGGGTCAAAAATCGATCCAAAGTTTTTGTTGACGGCAGACGCCACGAGTTAATATAAAGGGAGCAAAAAGACCACGAGGTTTTCTTGAAAAATTCCAGCCAATCCGTCCGATTGCCTCTCGGCGAGGTCCGAGGACTCGCGCCGTGGTTCCGGCCCTGGTGCCACTTCTTCTCACACACAGTCTGCCGCTTTCTTCCGCAGCAGTCTGCAGGCAGCTGACGGCAAAAGCGGCGCACCATGTCGCGCTCCCAGCTCCCACCACCGAGCCTTGGAAAACCCGCTGGAAAACCGCTTATCATCATGCCAAGTTCCCTCCATCGCCCGCGGAGTCTCCGCGCGTCGGGTGTTATTTATCGACAAATGTTTATCAACTGATGTTATCGGCTAATTGACCCGCGGGATTTCAGTTGATCGAGATAGAAAAGTGCATTATCTGCTCTGCGATTTCGTTGATTTCTGTGTCTCGTGGAAAAGATTCATCTCTCGCGGATCGAGCGCAACTCGGAATAAATGCATGAATATGGTATGTTTTTAATTGTTAAAAGCTTCGTATTTGATTTGAATTGTTCATGTTGGAACCAACCTTCCGTGTAGCTTATATTAAAATGAAAACTGCGTCAGAATTTTCACTTTGAAAATTTCATATAATTTTAATACTCTCTGTTTTATTGTCTTTTGCATTTACCACTACCGGGAGGTGATCCCAGGCGTGGAGACTTTTGATAAATTAAACATATTTTGGAGGCGCTGAATATCTAGGATGTAACGGAGCTAATTTTTTATAATTATGAAATCATCCTAATTGCGTCTTTGGCGCCAATCCTAGAAGGCGGTTTTAGAAATATATAAAGGGTGTAACAGAGCTAGTCCACAATGTGTTAGAGGTAAATTCCTGCCTCAATTATGAATCGAAAGTGTTCCAACTACAATGCTATTGTAGTTACTAGCTAACCCATCAAAAATGGCGGTATTTTTACAATTTGGTTCCTAAAGAATAAGTATTTATTTATCCCAAATAATAATTTCGTTGTCTGTCTGTCCGCCCGTCCGCGTAACTTTGTGTAGGTACCTAACGTCCGTCACTATTTTATAGTAAAAAAAATCGAAACAAAAAATTATTTTTTCCAAAAATATTTTTTTCTCAAAAATTTTTTGTTTCGATTTTTTTTAAATAAAATAAGTACTTACATACTTATTACTTAGGAACCTACATGTAGAAGTATCGTCATTTTTGACGGGTTTTTATAAAAGAAGTTGTGGACATTAGATACACGAAGTTAGTGCGGACAGACAGACAGATATCGAAATTATTGTAATTTGGGATGAGAAATGAGTGACTTCAAATTCTTAAAAAAAAATATTTATTTGATATTTTTGTGAATAATAAAACATTCAAAATAAAGAAACATATCTGTATCAGAGACTCGTGTATGGAGAAATAGTTATCGTAATGCATCTCATGATAAAAGTAGCTAAATTATATAAATTTGCAGGTTCAATGTATAAATAATATGCATTAATCTAAGTAAAATTGAGTATAAAACATAGATTCAAACAAAGAAATATATATTTAGTAAGAAGTCGTACCTAGTAGCTTTGAAATTCTGTTTTTATTTAACGATAATATAGGGATGGGAGATGCACATTTCCAACATATTTTCTGCAAAACATTAGACTATCATAAAAGTGACTTATATCAAACATTGAAAATTCATTCGCTTTAATACGAGTCAAAGATTTAAACCTTGAAGAAATTAATAGTAGATTTTTTTGCAAGGTTTTAATTATTTTATTCGACTTTTATGAATGAATGAATTTTTAATGGTTGATATAGGTTACTTTAATAATGAATAATTTAGAAATAGCTTTGAAGTAGCTATCCATATCTATTAATATTAATATTAAGATATTGTTGGCAAAACATTTTCTACTCATAATTTACTTATGCAGGAATTTATCTGTGAACTATTGTGGACCTATATTTCTAAGGGCCGGTTGTTTCAAGTTGGATTAAAGTAAGCGTTCTTTTAAAGCATAGATTTTTACGTTCTCCACCAATCAGACGATCCGTTTTCGTAAAAATCTATGCTTTAATCGACCGCTTACTTTGATCGAACTTGAAACAACCGGGCCTAAGTCCTCGACCTAGGGTGGGCGCGAAAGACGCACATAGAATGGTTTCGTAATAACTAAATTTGCAGCTAAGTAGTTAATACAATTAAATTAATTGTAAATAATATGTGTAGGTACTTGTGGATATAATACCTACACTATAATTTTCGCAATGTGTAAACAGATCTTTGATGACATTAGCACCGTATTTTAACACTTTTTTGCTTGTAAACCCTATCTCTAATTTTTTTTCTGAATGTGGCGATTTCTCTTGTCACGTTGCGAAATGATTGGGGTCCAAACTTCATAGGCACAACATATCGCAATTCAATAGATTCGTAGATATTTTTATAATTTTACAATTTCTGGCAGCATAACTGAACTTGTTTTGTATTTGAAATACCGATGTACATTTAGAAGAAAACGGTCACGTAAGAAAACTTAATTCATACGCTAATATTTCAAAGAAAATTTACACTTTACTTCTATCTGCATAACTAATGATATTAAGACACGGTTGCTTAAACATTTTCGACTAGCCTTGTTACATCCTGTATAGTCACCATAAATGTGCGACGTATTCGTTTGGTAACTTTTTGGCCACATACTCTTCTGAGTTCGAATTATTTTGGGAAAACGCGAACTAAAATTTATTCAAAATTAGATTGCGTATAGACCATAGACGTACTATAAATATAAACTATTTACAAAACAAAATATCTGCTATACAGAACGACAACACGAATTACTGTGAACATAGACGCACATTGCGGGAGTTGGTCTAGGGGTGTCCAAAATGTATAAATGTCCGCGCGATATATATATCAAATATTAATACAATATACAACCCTGTTTATCTTTGTATCTATTTTACACGTAAGCTGCGCTATAAGAAAGAAAGAGAAAAAACCATTGAATAAATACCGCAATTCGCTATAACCTCATGTGCATTTCGTGTATCACGGTATGTTTTATTGTCCTTTCTTATACATGATTATGAAAAAAATTCTATCTCTTTCTGACTGATACATTTAGTACGTAATAGAAGACTAGATGTCTCAGGTTTGTTTTTTAATGACTAGTCTATATTTATATACATCTATGGTATAGACTAAATTAATTATATATTGTGTCATCCCTAGCCTACATGCGTGTTACACGTCAGCATAGTACAGCGAATGCGAACCTTTTCACGTGCCTATGCATGCGTTTTTACGTGTAATCCTTTGTAGTCTAGGAGCCTACGTCATCGAGTACCAAGATAGGACTTGTATGTATGGACAAGAATAGAATAGGCATCCAAAAAATATAAGATTAAAAAAAAAAAAAAAAAAAAAAAAAAAAATATATATATAGATATATATATATATATATAATAATATATATTATATATATATATATACTTATATATATACAGGGTTATTTGAAAAACATTAATAACCTCACAGGACTATATTCCTCCCTTGATTATGAGTCGAAAATTTTCAAGCTTTTGTGACCTAATATCAATAGTTAAGAAGATATGCGACATCAAAGTTTGCATTTTTTTTTTCAATATTTCTGACTTATTTTTTGTAAAACGTTGGACTATCATTACAGTAACTCGTATCGATTACGAAAAATTCATTCGTTTCAATACATTTTAAATAAAATGATAAAAACCCTGAAAAAATTCCAATTGGAAAACATTCCAATTGGAGGTTTTTATTTTTTTTTGTTTGACTTGTGTTAAAGGGAATGAATTTTTAATATTCAATATGAGTTACTATGATGATAGTCCAATGTTTTACAAAAAATAATTCAGAAATATTGAAAAAAAAATGCTAACTTTTATGTCGCATATCTCTCGGACCTCTGCCGTAACATCGGACAGGCCTGTGCCGCGTTAAATCGTCTATTCCTTTGTCATTCATTTATTTTCCTTGTACATTTTCATTTGCTCCCGGGGCATATCTCCGGGAACAAATAAATACTAAAAATAGATCGCTCTTTCCGACGACACAAACCTTCCCTAAATAGTAGGTAATATGCCCGCCCAAGTGGATTGATCAGTCCATCAATCAATTTCTCGAACTACATACATTTTATAAAATTCATTTCGGACTCACGAGCATACGTGGAAGATAATATATTTGTATACGAAGAAATTAAATACTAGACGAAGAGTCTGGATATTATAGTTATCTATAAGAAAAAAACAATTGTAAATCATTCACGTGCCAGATAAATTGTTGCATGTGCGTGGCACCTATGGCGCGAGTGCCCTAGATTCGCCACCACTGGTATACACATTACATTAATGAATGATAAATAATTTCTCGCTATTTAAAACGTATTTACACAGTGTGCAGTGTCCTACTCGCGGATTACAGAAACTCGCTTCCATTGCACTTGACGTAATGTGAATAATTAATTAATTGCACAGCCATACAAACCGGAAGATCAGAGTGTCACAGTAGCTTCATCATCCGCGTGTTGGACAGAGTTGCGAATGAAAATGTTATGGTTCGGTTGCTCAAAGAAAAATAACAAGCTAAAACAATAAAAATCCAAAAGCTTGAATATCTCGAGCATGTGATGAGACATCCAGAGAAGTGGTAGGAGATCTTACAGCTCATTAAGCTACTGATACACTTGATTATTAGTTGCACGTGAGCATGCGCAATATTGACCTTCTTTAGCCCTTGCTTATTAGTGGCATGTGTGTACGCACATTGCTAGTAATAAGCATGCTCATTAGTGGCATGCTCAAAAATCAACCGCCGGTGATTTATGAGCATCCTATTGTCATTCACCATGAGAAGGGGTACTTTTGAGCATGTGTGAACAGGCTTGCTTATGAGCATGCTAATGTCATTCGCGGTTAGTATCGATTATCAATGCGATCTTCTCAGTCCGCGACAGATGAAACAAATATGGCGCGTTGGGGAGATGACAAGACATTACTTTTCGTGACTTATTATAGGAATCACAAATGTCTGTGGAATATTCGTCACCGCTATGTAAAAATAATATAGCAATAAATAATGTTTATGAAACTTTATTAAAAGACGTGAATGATTAAAATCTTACAATAAAAAATTTTTAAACTAAAATCAAAAATATGCGGATGGAAACTCGGGAACTGTTTTAATTTATTGGTTCACTTGAATTTCCTGTTTCAGTTTTCAATGTTTCCATTTTGAACAAGAGCGTCTCTATTCTATGACAAGAGCATGCCAGTAGTAAGCATGTTTGATTGTTAGCTCTGAGCATGCTCATTCATGAGTATGCTAAAAATAAGCAAGCTAATAACGAACAAGTGCGTACAGTTGTTAGAGCATGCTATTTTTGAGCATGCTAATGAGCATGCTCAAAAATAAGCATGTGTACCAGTACCTTAATGCAGAGGAAGATGAGAACGGCTGAAAAATCTAAGACAGTGGTTTGGTCAGTCTACTGTAGAGCTGTTCCGGGCTGCAGTAAACAAAGTTCTCGCAGCTAACGTCCGTTGAACGGATAGGGCACAAAAATAATAATAATAATAATAAATTAAACAAAAACTTCTTCATTCCATTCATCCAAATCAGGTCGGAAGCACTCTTCCACCGTTCTTTGTCCACCGCTGTGTGGGTTGACTGGGGCCACTTAGGCCCGGTTGTTTCAAGTTCGATCAAAGTAAGCGGTCGATAAAAGCATAGATTTTTACGAAAACGGATCGTCTGATTGGTGGAGAACATAAAATTTCAGTTTAAACTCTACGCTTACTTTGATCGAATTTGAAACAACCGGGCCTTAGGCCCGGTTGTTTCAAGTTGGATTGAAGTAAGCATTCGATTAAATCATAGATTTTAACGAAAACGATTGGTGGAGAACGTTAAATCTATGCTTTAAAAGAACACTTACTTTAATAACAACCGGCCCTTAGGCCCGGTGGCCCTTAGGCCAGCTGGGAGCGATTTCAGGATGGTTTTCTTCTTCTTCTCAATGCTTCAATTTCACAAGAAAACACTTGGAAAAGTTTGAACTATTTATTGAAAATAATACAGTAACAAACACGTGTGAGATGTAATACAACCAAAATTAGATTGACGGGGCTGAAGCATGTGATATGCCCTTATATAGATTAGGAGGGTGAACCTTTATACTGATACAAAGCGTTGCGTTTCGTCACGTACGCCAGTATAGATAAGTTCTCCGGGTGCAGGGCGCGTGCACTTTGCAACCCCGAGGGATGATAATGCTCTTATCAAATGCTGGAACATAACAGTTCGTTTAAAGCATAGATGTTTGCATTCTCCACCAATCAGACGATCCGTTTTCGTAAATATTTATGCTTTAAACGAACGCTTACTTTAATCCAACTTGAAACAACCGGCCCTTAGACCGGTTGTATCATCTCGGATTATAGAAATCTTTCGTAAAAAAAACATAGATTTTTACGAAAACGAGTTGTGTTATTGGTGGGGAATGCAATAATCGATGATTTAAACGAAAGATTACTGTAAACCAAATTGATAGAACCGGCCCTTTCTGCCGGATGAAACCACCGCCGGTCCGGAAAATGTTATCAAGAGGCCCTTGGTTGGATTTATAGGTTATAAAATAAAATACCTTTTTTACAAACAGTATGCGACTTCAAAGTTTACATTTCTTTTTTCAATATTTTTACTTATTTTCTGTAAAATTGTTATACCTACCTACTGTATTTCATTGTTACGTGCGTTCTCTTTTTTGAAAATCGTTTGTGCAATTGAGAAATTTGCAAAAAATTGAAAAACTCTCAAAAAAATATGTTTATTTCATGAAAAACGTAGTTCTTAATATTTCAAAAAATCATTTCTAAAACGTAATACCTATTTACTACGCTAAAGGCATGTATTCACTAGGGGACAAATTGTCCCTCAACAGCACGCGCGGCATAGAGTCTACGTGACGTTGCAACGTCGTGCACTGTTCCGCGACCTCGCGCACAACATAGCGCGGCATTTCTACGTGCCGTGGCATCGTTGCCATGTGCACGGTACCCGAGCGTACTTACTGCAACATTCCGCGGAGCGTCAGTACCACCACAGAAAAAAGAAGATTACCACGTGGTATGTTTACAAGTGAATACGCATGCGCTGTATCTGTCAAGATGACAATGCGGTTAAACTAAATCGTTCTTGAACTCACCGAGCTGTATCGATCGAAGATCGCATAGAATGTCCGTCCTTCTTTCTCTTTGCAGTAAATAATTTCGCATTCTCCCCTTTTTTCTCCTATTACTTTTCGATAAACTCATTAACATAAACAGATACGCGGCTATCATCATAACCTCATAGGGCGATATATTTCCGGACGTCTGGAAAACAATAATTATTTGCAAAAAGGACCTTGTTTTTAATAATATTCAATTTACTACAGTAAAACCTCGTTAATTTGAAATTGCGACCCAAAAAAACATTTCGAATTGCGCGGAACCCCGTTTTCGCCAAATGAGATCCCGCAGCTGTCACCATAACCTCATCGGGTGACATTTCCGCGACAAGATATGCGAGTCCCGGTGTGTCAAATGACCGCGTCATTGTCCCCGAAACATGAGCGTAGATGTTGATGCGACATGACAGCGGAATGTTTCGCGATTTGTCCCCTAGTGAATACATGGCTTAATTCAAAGATTGCAACCATTTCTATTACTAAGGTATCCGATATTTATTGACATATTTGCTTGTTCTCGCTTGCGAAAGAAACTTTTTTTTTCTAATTCGTCATGTTCGGATGGCCTTAATCGAAAATATTTAGAGTTATCTTTGAATTTATGAAAGACTTAGGGCCGGTTGTTTCAAGTTGGATCAAAGTAAGCGGTCGATCAAAGCATAGATTTTTACGAAAACGGATCGTCTGATTGGTGGAGAACGTAAAAATCTATGCTTTAAAAGAACGCTTACTTTGATCGAACTTGAAACAACCGGGCCTTATTCAATCTTCAATCAATTTTAACTTTTTATTTGGTATTTTTTCTGACTCAGAACATGCAAATATGTACCTACATTAAATAATACGTGAATATGTAACTTATTCCAAAGAAAATTAAACATTTTTAAAAAGTGAAAATCAATTTTGGAAGCGTCCATGTACGAGTGATCAGCGCAACCAAAATTATCCACGCACTCAAGCTCCCAATTAAAGAAACCATACGCATGATTCCACAGTTTAAGGGATTGCGATTAGAGCCTCCAAATATTCGTGATTCCAACTATTCGAAAATATATTCGAATTCGAATTCGTTAATGAAAATATATTCGAATATTCGTAAAATTTTTAAGAAAGGAATAATTTATTTCGGATGATAAATACAGATAAATACAGATAAATACATTCTATATTTATGAAAGCTAAATACTAAATAATAATAGAAAGCCGACTCCATCGTTGACAAAACAAGCTTGTTGTCATGAAACCATAAAGATAAGCAGAAGACTTAAAAAAAAGGCAAATGCAAAAGATGTCCGACAACGACGTTTACATCTTTGATGTCCGACTTCCACATAGCCGATAGCAGTACTTCTGGAGAAAAAAATCGTATACCTGAATGAATGAATGCTTGCATATGACTTCCAGGGTTCGTAAACCTTTGTTTCGCTTAGAAAAATATTTAAAATCTTATAATATAAATATGAGAGAATACTTTACGAATACTTTTTAAAGTATTCGAATAACGAATACTTAAAAAAACAGGCGAATATATTCGGGGCTCGAATATTCGGATTGGAAGCTCTAATCGCAATATAATAATATATGTACTTGTATACACAAAGGGGATTCCACAAGGTGCCACGAAATACATAATACATACATGCAATCGATATTGCATTAGTTTTTTAGAACATGTTAAAATAAAACAGAATTATTTGACTTGAAATGTATTGATTTATAACGCAAGTATAATGATTATAATGATCGTTAAATTTCCGCAGGTTAATCAAAACCACATCCAGAAAATAGTTGGACTGTTTGTGATCCTGCTGTTAGCTGCAGACGGCCAGGACTCCTTGCAGTCTCCCTGCCCGAGTGTATTCACGTACGATGGCGCCACCACCGAAGCAGGAAGATGGCACGGTCACGT
Organism: Agrypnia vestita; assembly: GCA_016648135.1. Lineage (NCBI taxonomy): Eukaryota > Metazoa > Arthropoda > Insecta > Trichoptera > Phryganeidae > Agrypnia > Agrypnia vestita. The sequence goes on from JADDOH010012950.1 coordinate 66,235, forward strand.
GCAGATCAGCACCGACGTCAGACTGTACGGTGTATGGATGGACGTCATTCTGGATAGACCAGCCGAGTCTCTCTCTGTAATCTCAATTTTATTCATAAAACAAAATATATATTAAAAATCTACATAAACAGAATTTAATAAGCCTAGTACACGATACTTCGATGGGTTATACTTTTTAATAATATGAGTTGTAAACTACTTTGTGAAAAATATTGATTGTTATGGAGTTAAGCGACTTCAAAGTTTTAATTTTTTTTCAAAATTTCTGATTTCTCTTCTCTAAAACATTGGGCCAACACTAAAATAACATATATCGAATATTATAAATTCATTTTATTTAATTTCATTTTTATTTAATTCATTAATTAAAAAATGAAATGATTGAATGAATTGTTGTACAAATTTTTAATTAAAAAATAACCCGCAAGTGTTGATTTTTCAACAATATCACTCAGTTTTTAATTCTTATTTTAGAGCTCTTTCGGAAGCGTCACATCCACAAACAACAAATCATTTAAAATAGAAAATAATCGACAATATTTAAATGCAGGAACACACTCAAAGATCACAATTTCTGTTGTCTACAACACGTACTATCCAGCTCCGAAATTAGTAACGCTAAGACTAAACGGTCAGGAAATATGCTCGTCTGTACCAACATCCATCCAGCCAATCTTGCCCCAATCAAGTCACCCTAGGAATAGCTTCAATCAAGACGACCCCGCTGAAGAGAATCCTAGCAGGGATACCCGGAACCACGAATACCCGGCCATTGTATATCCGGATAATCAAGGCATAAATACTCATCAGGAGAATTCAGGAAGAGGTAATACTTATTCAGAGGTTCCTGTAAGAGACCGTACCAATTCAGAGAATTCGGGAGGAGGTAACACTTATTCACAGAATCCTACAAGAGACCGTACCAATTTGGGGAATTCGGGAGGAGATAGCGCTTATTCACAAAATCCTACAAGAGATCGCACTAATTCGGAAAATTTGGGAGGAGGTAGAACTTATTCACAGAATCCTACAAGAGACCGTACCAATTTGGAGAATTCGGGAGGAGGTAACACTTATTCGCAGACTCCTACAAGAGACCGTACCAATTTGGAGAATTCGGGAGGAGGTAACACTTATTCGCAGACTCCTACAAGAGACCGTACCAATTCAGAGAATTTGGGAAGAAGCAATGTGCATTCAGAGAATCCTGCAAGAGATCGTACCTATTCGGAGACATCGGCAGGAGGTAATTCGTACACTACAGAGAAACCGCGGAGAGTTAGTACTTATGCAGAGAGTTCAAGAAGAGGTGATGTTGATCGGGATAATCAGGGTAGAGAGAATGTTGAGAGAGAGTCTTCTCATACTTCGAGTAATATAGAGTCACCCAACTCACAGAGCTACGTGCCATCGCAAGATTCATACAGTGATGCGTCAAATAATAATCGTAGAAGACCGTCAACTAGTCGTCCGCAGCCAAATGAGGAGTCACCGTAAGTTTAAACTGCCTTTACTACTATTTCAACTTTTTTAAATTAGACAATTAAGGTTTTATAAAATTTCTTGTCATTATTTTATATAATTCTCAATCCTAATTGAAAAGATTACAAAAATTCTTCTTTACTCCAAGCAGTACCACGAAATCAATGATTTTTAGACCATACTGGTCGGTGCAATTCTTGACATGTTTTTCTGTTCGGTACAGCTTTCGGAAGCAGTTGTGGTTATGACTCGTTCAGGATTAGTATCAGTGAATCAGTATTACCAAAAGAACGGGTCTAAAGAAAGCGTTATAGACAATTTGTAATTGGTCATGCTTTTGTTATCATTTTGTTATGGTATTTATAAGTTAATCACATTACACTGTACGTATATTGTCATGTCCTCACTCATGGTTAAACATTATTTTTCAGTGTGCAAGGAAGTAGGGTTTCCTCATCATGGCAAAGTCCTCCCTCAAGAACACAAACCTCAGTGTCACGTGGGAACGGATAGTAAGTTTTAGCCAAAGTAATCTTCTTTAGGGCAGCAATAGTGGACCCCTTTCCTCAAACACCAGCACATATTTTTTTGCTGACAAATATGTGGTTCAAAATATCGGCATTTCAGTATACCGAAAACAAACCCCAAATAAGCAGCAGTTGAACATGTGTTTTATTTATGTAAAGGCAATTTTAAGTACATACGTATTATATTATCTTATCTATGATTCTAAGGCAACTGAATGTTTGTATGCCTGACTTTGTGGTTAAACATGATTATTGATTAAAAAAAAAAACCTTCTCCAAAACAGAGGCTATTTTGCCGAGTTTAACAAATCACATTTTTACAATGGATTGAAAAAATACATCGATCCGAAAAGAGGCACTTTTCGATACTATAGGAAGGATACTTATGTATAAGAATTATGATTATTTGTTTTTGAATGTTTATTTTTATATGTGAATGACAAACCTTTTCAGCTCCGGCCCATCAAGCAAAGCAATTCCACTATCACCAAACACTTCAAATGAACGTAATCTTAGAAAACCCCACATGATTTCCATGTCAACACAAACCCTTGGAAGAGAGTCGCCAACTGTCAATTCAGGAGATAATGACTCAGCAGACGAAGATATTGTGGAGTAAGATTATTTAATAACTTTTTAATCTTCAGAGAAATAGAATTGAAATGGTACATTATTAAATTTGTAATTTGCGTCGGAAGGACTCCTTTTCATATGCTTTGTCCTCTATCCTTCCTTGAAATATGGTTTGATGTATTCAAACCCTCCATGAATTACCACTGCACATTAGGTATAACAATAATAATAATATTTATTCCAGCCTAACCAGGTTTTTAGTGCAAGACCGGGTCCGCCATTTAGTTTGAAAATTACATATATGTTATGTTGTACATGGAGATAAAATATAAAAAAGGAAAAAGAAAAAGAGAAATAATTAAATTAATAAAGAAAAAAAGAAGAAAAGGGAAAAGAACAGCTATTAAATAGTTAAAATAAAATATACCATTTAAAATCGACAATAAATACACATACATACCAATTTCGAATATATATATATAACAATAATCAATATCAATAAAATTCTAAAATAATGGTAATAGTATGGAGTGCTTCATTTCTTGCTACACTACCGCTCGTTACGGTTATGGAATCGCATATCTGTAACTATTCTGTATCCGATGCCACTCTTTAATTACGGATCCAGACCTCCATGACAGTGTCGCTTGCACCAGAGAGTTGGTGCCGTGCTCCAGCCTCAGCTTGAGGCCAGCAACACGATGTCTCAGGAGCGGTGTAATACAAAATATAATGATTATTTGTTTTTCTTAGTGTATATCCAAAATCAACCACACGGAAGTCCGTTAGAGGAGGCAGTTCCTCTCCATCTAATGACTACTTTGAGGGTGATCACAGAGTTCCAGAAGAATCAAAGATTCACCCAACTCCGATTAATTCGAGGGATGCAGACACAACAACAGAACAGGTAAATGTAAATGCAAATTAGTTTTTAAATAAGAATATTGATATCAAGTTATGTGTACTTTTTTTGTGTACAGGGTGTAACAGAGCTAGTCTAGAGTACTTTATAGGTGGATTCCTACCATAATTGTGAGTCGAAAATATTCAAGCAACCATGACCTAAAACCAATGGTTACGGAGATATGCAATATTAAAATTTGCATTTCTTTTTTAATATTTTGACTTACTTTTTACAAAACCTTGAATTGAACTGTTATTAAAGTAACTTATATCGATTTTGAAAAATTTATTCACTTCACCTTATCTAAACAGAAGCCATTTATGATTCAATATTTAAATTAATACGGATGCTCTCAAGGATCATTATCATAATTATATAAAAGTTTTATCGTTCGTAGAAGAGAAAAACATTAATAATTTTCAGGATATTAAAAATATTATTCAATGAAGTGTTTCTAATAAGTCATTAAAATAATACCTAGGCACATAATAATATGAACAATCTTTGCGGTTTCACCGGGGATTTATTTAATTGAATCTCAGATGAACATTTACATTATTCAAGATCAAACTATTCGTATAAACGATCAACATTTAATTTCCTAGCATTCCTATAAAAAATATTGTGTAATTTCATTTTAAGATTCCTTTACATGCACATTAATCATAAAATACGAGTATCGATAAATTCTATTAATGGTTTCAGAGAATTATAAAAGTAATTCTGTAATATATTTTGCAAATATATTATTACATGTATAACGTCACATAGCCTACATCGCTTCTTGATGTTTGGTCGCACAGAACAGTAGATCTTAAATAAAAAAATAAAAATTTAATTGAAGTTTGTAGTGCAATTTAGTTTATATGTTTGTATCTTGAAAATGTCATTCTGTTTTAAAGAAATTAGTTGCACATGACAGATAATAACCCAAAAAATCAAGGCTGTGGGAGCGTTTAAAAATCTACCGACACCAACCATGCTTTCAGACTCTAAGAAACTTTATACAAGCAAAAAATAATAAAATACACAGTCATCACACACAGTTTTCAGATGCACCATCAATCTAATAAAATATATTCTGTATATGCATTTCATCTCTTCGGTTTTCTGTGTCTTAAACACTTCCTGTTTATAATATGATGATGATGAAGCGTAATAAGTCTTATACTGGTTTGGCGAATTGTTTATGATTTATGTACTGTATCAGTGATGGGAGATCCCCCAACGCGGTAGTGTGTGAAAAGAGAAAAATTCCCGCCAGGCCGGGAGAATCCTTCCATGTTTATTGTTTGTTTTAGAGATTTGAAAGTGTGGAGAAAGGCTAGTAAGACGAGGCAGGTTAGCACAGGATGTTAAGTAATACTCACTGTTTGAGGTTGTTTCTTGACCAATCTTTACAGTATATGGTTGGTGTGTTACAACTAGAGTGTCCGGTAGCTCCCTATCTGTTTATTCCATACTGGTCTAGTCTTAGATAATGTGGGAAAGCCTTGCTAGAAACATCGATCGGTGTAATTCTAGCAGGCAAATTTTGCGGCAGGCCGCCGTCTTGCAATCTGTGGTGTGTTCTACTTAGAGAGAGTGTGTGACGGTCTGTCTCCTGTTGCACTCTCAGGTTGGCTATACGACTATTTACCAACCACACCACCTATCATCTCTTCTAATGAGTCTATCCATGGATATATCCATGTGCGATCTTTCTCCGTTTGACAATATACGTAATGAAATTGAACTAGGCACTGTGATGAGTATTGTATGGTCTGGATTTATTGTTGAATGACTTCAGAGGCAAGTTGTGTTCAGTTGTGAATTAATAACTTTTGGCATTTACTTTTCCATCACTCGTTGTAAAGTTAAGATTTCCAAAAGGTACAGCTATTGAGAGAAATGGTGTTTTTTGCCACAGTTTTGAATTGTGAAGGTGTAGTCATGATAGGAAGGATACGTAATTGTGATTATGATCCTATCTGTATCTCAAACCATCATTCACGTTTGGATATTTCCATATTAAACTTGGACAATAATAATTAATCAAAGGAATTAAGGCTGTGGTGTTAGTTAGCAAAGTAATTATTTTTTAAAACACTTTTTTTCAATATAAGAGATTACTACGTATAGGATAATAAAGTGCATGGTTTGAATTGAGAGTGAATGAATGCTATTGCTCGTGATGGATTCAGTAGTAGAGAAACTCTCGTCATGCTGCGCTGTCACTAGATGGCAGTCTCAATTATAGGACTGTTGGGAATATTAGTAGGTCGATGGAATGAAAGAGCGATGTGCTGTTACTGTTTATTTCTTCCCAGAGATAGGCCCCGGAAGCAAGTTAAAGTGTACAAGAAATATTTTATGTAATGACGAATAAAGAAATAGATGACGCGCGGAAGTCTGCCCGATCTTACGGCATAAGCCCGACTGGTGTGGTGTCGCCAAGTCCCTAGCTCGACCCTTTTGTTTATATCGCGGAGGTTTTTATTATGTTAATATAAACAAAACTCTGGGTCGGGCGATAGGTACATGGCACAGGGTTGAACAGGTACCGCTACAGGACTATTAACTGTTATGAGTATTTTATTTAAAAACACTTCTGTTTGATGTTATTTCAGTCATGTGGGAAAGTAGCAGCACGAGCCACTCCTCTAATTGTGAGCGGTCAACTGGCCAAGCAGGGACAGTGGCCTTGGCATGTTGCACTCTATCAGTCGCAGGTAATTAACTGCCGTGTGCAATTAAAGAGGCTCCTGCTCTATTATCTTCGCATCAGCGTTATAAAAAGCAAAAAATTAAATAACCATACATATTTACCATTGAAATAAAAGTAAAATCGAAAATTGTTAATCTATAATATCTACATATATCAAGAGAACAAGAAGCATGACTTTTATTTGAACATATATTTGGAGAAATGAAAACAAAATCAAATATTTATTGACATGATGTTATGAAATATTAAAATCTGAATAATGCGTTAATTATTTTGATGGGAATATTACAAGACATTTATCTTATTTCGGTTACTTTTCATGCCTAGGAAAAAGTCATGCTTCTTGTTTTCACTGCAGGCATCTGAGATATATGTACACATATAAAATGATGTCTGTCTGGCATCTATACAATCCTTCACTCTTTAACTGATCTAAACCAAATTTTTTATTGTTTCTCTTTAGGACCCTATGCAAAACATAGGTGGCAAAGTCCTTATTTTCTTCTAACAACTGAATATTTCAAGATAGATTATAGATGTCTCGCAGAGTATGAAAGTCTTTTAGTGTTTACAGGGCTTACGGCTGGCTTAAGTGATCACTTTACACAATTTAACATTCACTAATTCCAAGCATTTTTGATTACCACATCTATTTAACTTGAAAAGCTATGTTTATGGTATTTCTGTACCTCACTTACCTTTATTCAATACAAACTGCGCTATAGCCGTTTATGATTGAAATTTGTCATTCCCATACAGATGTCGCCGCTGGAAATGAGACTTCCATATTTTGACTAGAGTATGGAGAAATATTATTTTTATGCATACAGTCGAACTCGGTTATATCGAGCTCGGATATAAGGAAATCTCGGCTATAATGAGCAAAACTGTGAATTGATTTTGATTTGCGTATATTCCCATACAATCTATCTCGGTTATAAGGAGTGCGATTCCCGGATACACAGAGCAAATTTTAGAAACTCTGCATACATATTTGCTTGGGTTACAGAAAAAAAACCAAATACATACGTACTCATAACAATGAACTTTGCTTTTAAAGCGGCTCACACTTAATTAAAGTTCATTTTATAATGTACACAAACTTGTGTGTCCGAAAATGTCACGTGCACAGGCAAACAATAGTTCATCGGCATTCCTTATCAAAGGAATGCCGAACTGAAGGTCGAGGATATTGGTCATAAAACTCCGATTATTGAGGGTTTCCAAAATGTTTGAGGTGACAGTTTATTTTATGCAGTTTACTGTATTAGTATTTAAAAGCCTAATCAGTTAAACGCGAATTGTTCTATCGGAAACATATCCACTAACAAACGAAAGTGTCTCTCAGTTCCCAAAAAAAGTCGAAATTATTTGTGAAATAGAATGCGGTGCCAAAAATTCCTAATAAAAAGTTTTCACTATCATCTTCTACAGTTTCATCGCTCTGGAAAAATAAGGATGTTATTTGGCTGCTCCTGAAAACAACGTCACACAATCAAAAAAATTTAAAAAGTGAAATTTACCTATCCCGGATATGGAGTCCCGGCTATAAGGAGCAAATTTAGTCAGTCCCGTTGTGCTCGTTATAACCGAGTTCGACTATATATATGCATAAAATAATATTTGTATAATTAATATTAACATGCCATATGGCATTCATGCGAATTATCAACATGTAAGTACATTAGAATATGCCTGAAAGTTATTTAAATTTTTTTTTTAGTATTTTCAAACTGTATGATCATTGATTAATTTTTAATGTATTATTTCAGACTGTAGACAGCAAGTACTTGTGCGGCGGTTCTTTGGTCTCTCTTTGGCACGTATTGACGGCAGCCCACTGCGTAACTCGCAAGTCCACCTCCCGCCCGGTCAACGCACAGACCCTCACAGTCTACTTAGGGAGATACAATCTCAGAAAGTCATCAGATGGAGTGCAAATAATGTTTGTAAGTTTCTTGTTCAATTCTGAATGGAATTTTTGAACAGATTCACTAACAATAATAGAATCTATCTAGGGTTATATTATTCATCGCTTCCTTCTGAATCGATATCAGATCGATGGACATCCATAGTAGGCATGATGACAGTATTAAAGAATAAGTGATTTTAGAGAAGAAAATATTTTGAAAGAATTCTAAAATATGATCCAGTTTTAATAATACACATTGAGATTAATAAGATTTTCAATAAAACAAAAGTATAAAATTGTGTAATCCGCCATTTTAACTAAAACACCTGTTTTTCAATTGCATTTTAAATGTCGGTACTCAGCCCTTACTCCAGGATCTTGCAGATCTTAATGTCCCTTTCCCTACAAATATCCAGCTCTTGCTTACAGACTGCCGACGGGAAGTATTGAAAGTGTTACTACGATTCTTAGAGAGTAATTGCATTGAGCTGTAATGTTTATGTCGATGACCTATTGACTAGTTTCTGGCAATAACATCCTTTTACTGGGTGACAAGCCATTAAATTTAAAAAAAAAAAAAAAAAAAATAAAGTATAAAATTGTGCAAACTGAAATACCGGTCAGAGCGAATGACGTCACGCCTAGGGAATGCAATCCCCATCCCGCGAGATCTTGAGGCATTTTACGAGATCAATCCCGAACCAAAAAATATTACGGACGATATTATCGGGATTGATCAACATTTTTTATGTTTTGTATGTTTAATTGTGTATGTCTATAGAGCTTTTAGTAAGTACTCAAAACTTATATTCATGTCACATTCAAATAATGAAAGTAGCTTTGAATAATATTTGCTGTATTTTATCAACCTAATATAGTAATAAAAACTACGACTAGTTAGTAGTTTTTACTCTACAACATTGACTGATTGATGCTTGGAAAAATGCCTACAAAAAATTTAATGCAATGATTAATAATGAACATTTTATTAAAATTGCTGATATGAAAATGCATGGCATTATTGTTAATTGCTATTCAGCTCTGTAAACAAAAAAAACACAAAAGTATTCGGGATCCCGATCCGTAGGGATCCCGCGGGATCGGAAATTCTAATCTCGAGGGATCCCGAAAGGGCAATCCCGACTCGGGATTGCATTCCCTAGTCACGCCTCAGTACCCATCACCGTGTCTTTGAACCGTTGCCATAGACACAATGCAATGTTTACTGAGGCTTGATGTCATGTAGATGAAAAGACAGCTGCGGGAGTTTTCGCGCGAAATTAAAAATATGTAGATGAAAATGCAATTATTTGCGTAAAAACTTAGTTTATTACTGAAATAATGTTATTTTCGGTAATAGTAGACGTGTACCAACAATATAGAATGTTATTTCAAAATCTAACATCATGCCTATTACAGTGACTCTCCATTTTAAATTGTGTGCAATGATCCACACCACCTTTTACCCCAATGGGATTAGAGAATGCGGCAAACGGAGGATCCATAAACCACGTGGCCTGATCAAGTGGGGGAGGTTACGTAGAATGCTAATCTGGGCTGCGTGAGGGGAGAAGAAGGGTGTCAGAGTCGAGCTATGTAATTCTTTCATTTATTTAATTTGACACAATTAAAACGCTACAAAATATGCGATCGATAAATCTGCACTGATCGGTTTGCACATAATCATTTAACAATAGTTTTGGTAAGAGAAAACACCACAAAATATCTTCTCTCCACGTTATGGGTGGAGGGAGGGTCTCAAAAGAGTTCAAAATGGTACCATGTGGTTTATAGACACTTCAAAGGTCATATTTTAAGTTGGTATTTCATGTTTCGTCAGCTGTGTTTTGTTTAAAAAATATTACATATGAAGCCTAATTATTATTATTATAATCAGCACTAGAACTGTGGTAAAATAATATATTCCTAACTTCACCAATAATAGCAAAATAATTATATAATCATACTTCGTTCTATTGTCATGCATAGTAACCATCTTCGTCATCTCCACCGTCGAGTAATTTTTTTTTATGGTTTATACACAAAAAATGATAATAGCTAATAGCACAAAGACAAAAAGCAGCAGTAGCTCTATCCTTGACGAGTATCTACACTTCAAAATAATGAAATGAGGGTGTCCATAGTAAGCTCTCGCCGTAGGCTTTGAGTGAGAGGCTCTCGGTGAGCGTGAACGGCCACCATTGTATATTACATATATTTACGTTGATTTATTTCCACAATATATAAGAGTAAGGCATATATTAATGTAATTAATAGGTTATTATGTGCATGAATAAGAAAAACTTTTACAGGTACGCGATATATACATCCATCCAGACTACAACTCAACTAATTTCTACGCAGATTTGGCCATACTGAAGTTCACCAAAGAAAGCGAGTACTCCAATTTAGTTCGGCCCATCTGCTTGTGGAAAGAGAGTGAGACGGATCTTTCTTACGTCATCGGCAGAGAAGGATCGGTGAGCGTGAACACTAATCTGATTATACAGCTCCAAGTACAAAATGACTTTGTTCCTTAGTGATAAGTTTTGGTGCTTACTTTGTTCCTTAGTGATAAGTTTTGGTGCTTCAGCCTTCTTCTATCTTTCAATTATTTGTTTCAATTACCAACTTAGGTGGCTCGCTATTTTGAGGGTCCACTTTGAGGGGTCAAATAGTGCATCAATTCAACTGTCGAGCTTAGTTTTAAAGCTGAATTTGGAATTCCAAACAGTGCACATCGTCGTTCACCAGTCAATCTTATTTTGAAATGATGAATATGAATGGTTTGATAATTCATCTCTATCTTTTTAAGATCAATTTTTCTGTGAATTTTAGACATATGTTTGACTAGAAGTGAATGTAATGCTAGCTGTAAAAAAAAGATCGCTTTGACCATATGGAACGGATTAGTGAGGAAGGGATGGTAAAGAAGATTTATGAGGCGAGTGTTGAAGGTAGCAGAAACAGAAGGCGTCTGTGGAAGATCTGGCATGATAGGATAAATCAAGTATTAGAGTATAGCTCTGTTAGAGGCTTTAACAACCAAAGAGTGTGCATGAGAAGATATATGAAAGAGTGTTCTGTCCTCTCTGCCTACCTCTCTGGTAGGGGTGCATCGGTTAGTTAGTTAATTATAAAGAAATCTATGAATAAGCTGCATAGCTGAAATACCGGTAGGGTCCCATTATTTATATTAAATGGTTTTCCAACTTTAAAATTTTTGTAAATGTGTAATAAAATAAATTTGTATTTTATGTTTCAGGTGGTGGGTTGGGGTTACGACGAGAACAATCGCCTTACAGAAGAGTTGGCGATGGTGAAGATGCCCGTGGTAGCGCAGTCAACGTGTCTGTGGTCCTTCAAGGAATTCTTCACTCATTTCACATCCAACCACTCATTCTGCGCTGGCTATGCAAACGGTAATACATTAATTAAACAATGCTATTTTATCAAATGTAACTGATGACAACATTTCTTTAATTGAAGACTTAACACCTAATTCTGATATATACAAAATTAATGGCTTTTTTCATAAGTTTTATATTTTTGGGGAATTTCGCTATCGAATTGCGAATTTTTCTTTACTTGAATTTCGAATTAACGGGGTTCCTCATAATTCGTAATGTTTATTTTGGGGTCCCTTGAATTTCGAACAAGGTTCTACTGTATTATAGATGTTTCACCTATTAATATGGAAAAGTAGATATGGAAGTCTTTGGGCGTCTACAGGGCTTACAAGCTGTCACATGACTGGCTGAAGTGTTCACTCTACACAATGCAACGTTCACGATTCCACCCATGATTGAATACCACATCTATCAAATTTTTTAACATTGTATATATGTTATTAATGTGCACCACACTTCACTTTTATGAAACAGTTTATAGAATTTTTTTTACCAAAAATGATTTCTTTACCATCATATTTATAACTGTGTTTCATTGTTGACTTGCTGTAAAATAGGTGTTTTCAAATACTCTCTATTTTGCATGGAAATCAAGATATTAATTTATTATGTGGTTCTCTTGAGCAAGTAACATTATTTTAATCCGCTAACTTAAAACTGTAGCCATTCACAAATTCAAACAACCACGAGTTAATTTTTATCATTTTTCTTTACAGGTACTTCCGTTTGCAATGGTGATTCCGGAGGAGGAATGGTATTCGCAGAGAACAGCGAGTACAATGGCAATACTAAAACCTGGCACTTGAGAGGAGTGGTGTCAATTAGTGTTGCCAGACAAAGCGAGTCCATGTGCGATCCATATCACTATGTTGTATTCACAGATGTAGCTCAATTTTTATCCTGGATTAAGCAAACTTTGGTGTAATACTGTCTTGTGTGTGTATACTTTCAACTTACGATACTCTATTGTGATGAGCAGCTGAAAACTGTATCAACAATTATTTAAGTATGTAAAAAAATTACCTTATTCTAAAAAGCAATATTTAAGAAAGTATTTTGTTTTCGGTCTACTACGGTACTTATTTTGTAACTTAATTATATGTAAATAAAAATTAAATGATGTTGAAAATTCACATTTATTTCTGTAGTAAATTTTGTGAAAATTAATAACCAGCTGATGTATTTGGGTTTACACGAACAGTACCCCCTCCCCCTTCTTCTAACAACAAACACACACAAAAACACCTCATCCCATTCCCCATGAACCATCCCTCCTTGACCGTCTATTTATATATTCCCTACACTATGTGAAAAACCGTCCGTCTATGTATATATTCCCTACACTATGTGGAAAAACTGAGGGAAGACATAAATCTTATCCTTTACTTATAAGTAGCTTAATTTATATTTAATAGTACGATCCAGCCTCTTGTATTGTGGATTTTTTAAATACTACAGTGTCACCTAGTCTCTCCGTGTGATGGTTTCGAATATGGTAATGCAAGTACCTATTGTAATTGCACGCATAGATAACATTGATTGCACGTCCGTTCATGATGAACCGTATGTGAAGCTTTCCTTTGGAAAATGTCCTGGGCCAGCTGCATGAATGCAGATATTATGCTCAGAGTAATTATATGTTTTCTCACTTGGACGCGCCTTTCGCGGAGTCGGTAGGATCGTCAAACAACATGAGAACATTAAACATGCATTAATTTCAGCAACCAATTTTGTTGAATTTGAAAACCGACCTAAAAATCCCTTACATTATGGAAGTAGAGAAAAGGTAATTTAATAATTTTTCAACTGGTAACACAGTAAGTGCCAAAATTTTTGACAGTCCATTATAAAGGGGACCACTCATAATGCTCATAATCGACAATTTGTTTTTTTAAAATAGATTTTTAAAAAAAATTTCCTTAGAAATAACAATGCATATTTGTTTACAGTCACAATATAAAAATACTTCTACCGATTATCACTTGGAGTATTTTTTATTTAAAGATAATCAAATCAACGATCGCTGCCTGTACACATGAAAAAGTCTATTTCCTGTTAATTTATCCTAAACTTGTACACTTTCTTCATAGAGGCATCTTATTTAATAAATAAAGTATCGAAACTGAGCTGACCCATTTACTCAAATACGATGTATAAAAATGGTGTCAAATTCTATAACAATCGTGTGTGGCCCCATTTAGAAAATGAAAAGTAGGTTAGAAAACTAACGGTAAATTTGTAAACTGACGTGTTTTCTTGGTCTATATTCTGTGGTGTTTTCGTTCTGTGACTGATAATTCCGAGAGTTGACGTGTTCTTTTTTATTCAGACTAATACATTAATGCGAAACGCATAACTTACTCTAATTATTTCAATTTAATTTCTGTGTGTAGTGGTAGCTTTCAAATATTTCAAAAAAATTTAAAATAATTTGCTATCAAAACAATATACTTACTCGTATTAAATTATTATTACATACAGGTATATTACGGCATTATTTACCTGCTGAGCCGTTTCAGATAATAAAACTGTACATGTGTGACTAAAAGTCTTCATACCTCTGTTTTAGCCTACACATACCTGAAATAATCACTCGAAATGAGTAAACATCGTAAAAATTTAATCTCGCGTATACAATAATTAATACTTATCGTCGTCGGTCCCGCTAAATGATGTGTATTTTTCTTAATATTGTGTTATAGAATTGTTTTCCAGTTAAAAAGGATAGTTCGGAAATGCGCAGAATCGGCTTCGGCATCTTTTTCTGCATCGGAAACTTGCTGGTCAAACAAATTAGTGCGGAAGTGTCAATTTAAATAGCCACTCGAACGGCGTCGGTGAAAATTGTTCTTGATTTGAATATTTGAAGAGAATGCGAAAAAAAATCGCCATGACTTTGCGCGAGGACTTATCGCGTGACAAATCGCTGTTTATTACATTTTTGCTGTGGTCGTTTGGTGGTATCTTCGGACTCCATCACTTCTATTTACGTCGAGACCGACATGCCTTCGTGACGTGGAGCACCCTCGGCGGCTGGGGGATGGGCTGGATCGCCGACCTCTTCAAGCTCAACAAGTATGTGAAGGATGCCAATGAGGATCCCAAATACATCGCGGATTTCATCGCAAATATGCGGCGGAACCCAAAGGTACACTTCTATTCCGATGTTTATTATTGACTTGTAGAAGACTGAATGATTCAAATAATGCGTTAAGTTGTACATAAATAATGTAAGATTGGTGTAAACGCAATAGGTGTTGTGAAGGATTCGTTTAAAAAGTTTATGCTTACAAAGCAGAATATAGCAAAGGAAAGGCGCTAGTAAGATATATCGTCATAATCGTAGAACAGCGACGCATGTGATTTTTCTCAAGTTTGCAGGAGAGCAGTTTGAAGTTTTATTTACATAAAGACACTTTATGTCATAGCTCAATAACTACAAAAGATTTTCCTTTGAAACTTGGGTTAGTTATTTAAAGCGGATACCTTTAAAACCTCAAATATAGTCAGCGCAGTACAACAACGTTTTTACACATGCTGCATTGTTCTACGATAGCAAATCAGAACCGTCGTTATACCGACTTCGTATAATGACGGTTAACTTAATGAGAAAAAATACACTTTTTATATACTTACCATTAGATTATATAAACATAGCTTCTTTTTTTAACTTTTTGACGATCCAAAAAAGTCCATAGGGAAGTTTTTGCACATCCGTCATTGCTCTACGATCATGACGATATATTGAACTAAGCCAAGAAGACGAAGATAATTGTGGAAAAGTTGATTGAATTAAATGTATTTTGAAAGAGGATGATTTCAGACTATTGTAAACCATATATTGGAAGATCTTTATTTCTGGAAGAAGTAAAAAATGCATTTTTTGCTGCAAACACGGAATATTTTTGCTATTTTCAAATTAAGTTAAACGCCTGTGCTATGAAAATTAGACTAACTGGCTGGTGTCTTATTTTCTTAGCATGAAATGGATCTCTAATGATCGCGAGAGTCATATCCACTACACCCACAAGCGACTCAAGCAATATTTTGAGTGTGACATTTATTTCCCTTCCTTTATTATCGACACAATCCTAATAGACACACGAACCTGCTTTAATATTAATGAAATAATTTTTTTTTAGCCTCCCTTCTCCATAAACCGGTTCTTAGGGGCGATAATGGTCAGCTACTCCTGGGGAAACATGTTCCTGTCGGCCATTCCGGCTGACGAGTTTGCCGGAATCAACTGGAAGTTCTTGAATTGGCTCACGCCCATTTCAGTTGCGCTAGGTAACTACAATTTTTAATTATCAAATCTGATCAGTGAGGAGAACAGCTAAGCATGAGTAAATAACATTACGTTATGCAGAATTGTTACTGGGTACGTGGGTGAATACCGGTGCGCGCAGTGAGTACATTGAAGCATGACTTTTATATAAATACATATTCTGTAAAAAACATAGAAATTAATTGTTTATATAATAGAATATAATATAATAATAACTGTGATAGGAATTTTACGAAATATACCTTTTAATTATTTTTTTTTTAAATACATACGTGCTTTCGTAAATGTCATGCTTCAATGTTCTCACTGCACACCCCCGGTGAATACTTATCTCGAAATAACTTCTCGTACTTAATTTTAAGTTGAAAATATTTCTGTATCACCCTCGTAATAAACTCATTCTTGCATTATTTTGTATCCTTTTCTCCCACAAAGCACTTTAACGAATGTAATAGGTCGCATCTTGATACAAAATGACATCTCTTATGTAGGGTAATGTAATCGTTGAATAAAAAAAAAGCTTTTTTTTGGGACACACGTTTGTTCGAGAACCAAATTTTTTACATAAAATCATTTACAACATAAAGGGATATTAAAGCAAAAGCAGCAATATCCAAAATAATTATCACCGAGGATTACTAATTTAGAATGTACTGAATTCTGAGATTTTATAGGAAATATATGACATATTTCTGTTTGTTTAAACTTTTTATTCTTTCTTTCTATATAATTAATATGCCTTAGTATATCGTAAATGTTTATCATTACTGACATATTTCTGTTTGTTTAAATTTTTTATTCTTTCTTTCTATATAATTAATATGCCTTAGTATATCGTAAATGTTTATCATTACTGACATATTTCTGTTTGTTTAAATTTTTTATTCTTTCTTTCTATATAATTAATATGCCTTAGTATATCATAAATATTTATCATTACTGAAATATTTCTAAATGTGGAGACCTGTAATTGGCCATCTATATTGTATCAATGTTTTCTATGCTTTTTTTTGTGCTGTTGGTCTTCCATAAACATTAAATAAATAAATAAATATAGCTCTATCGCATTCAAAATCACATTTCCAAATTACTGTTAAAAGCAAGGACAGCAAATCCTCATAACATAAAAAGCAAAGGCAGCAATATTCACTTCAACCTATCAACTCCCGAGGATGTGCTGTGTGATAAAATGGCGCAAAGCTTTCATTTTAATAAAAAACTAATCATGTAGATATAATAAAATGTTAAAACATATCTTAACAAATATTTTAAGTACAATAGAATTCAATTTACTAACAACAATAATATTCATCACTTCCACCTGAAACAATAGTACGATTCTTCCGTCAATCTCTGTGGCTTCACATTTCCAAAGTGTGCGAAATCATCCACAGCATATTCTCCGATATGGAGAATGCAAGGTTAGTCCTACTTGGAGGAGTGGTTTTCTATAACGTGTAAGGCAGTTCACAAAGTACAAGAAAATTTGAAAAATTCATTCTTCAACTGTAAGGGTACGAACATGCCTAAGATGCCTCACTGCGATACCTCGCGGTCGCGGTTTCAGCTCGCTGCCTCGATGTCGATACTTGCTATTTACATGGATGGCGGTGCGAACATGTCGGTTCAGTCACACCTCGATGTCGACACTCGCTAAAATGCAAAAACGATTCGTAACACCTTTGCTGATTATTTTGCAGCTAATCCGTTAAGTTAAAACTAGAGAAATGCAATTCCTATGTAAACATTAAAGTAAGAACATTTACATTTTATTGGCTTCTTTTTATTTTTCACTAAAATTCCTAGATACTAATAATTTTTACCAAATCTCTAAGCGAATTAAATAAATACAGAGTGACATGAACGATACAGGATTAAAAATGATAACGACGCCTTTTATTATAATATATATTATTATATAATATTAGCTCTATTGATTTTATACTATTTTTCAAATATATTTTGTTTTCACGTAAGCATCGAGGTTAACCTCCATGTTGGCCGCGATGTATCGCAGTGAGGTACCTTTCGGCATGTGCGTGCGTATCTACTAGCATGTGTTTGTTCTACATGGAGGTGACATCGAGGTAGCGAGCTAAATCGCGACCGCAAGGTATCGCAGTGAAGCATCTTCGGCATGTTCGTACCATAAATCGCACAAACACACCAACTTTACGGGGACATTTATAAAATATCTGCACTGTTCTAAATAAATATCGGCGGTAACCCCTCGCCCTGTCATTCAGTTCAATTTCGTATTTGCTCGGGAGCTGTGACATCTTGATTACCAATATACACTGAATTATTATGTCCAAAACATCCCAAACTGTCCGGCATGGTGCAAGAACAATTGCCAATGAAGTATTAAAGTTTTGCGAAGCTGAAAAAGCAAATAATGGACCGATATTACCGTTTGACAGGTTGACAGATAGAGCGGCCGCCATTACTGTTTCGTTTCTTTAGTGTTGTCTGACCAAATTTCTATTAAAGGCTCCGACACCGGTCACTGGACATTCTGTACATTATGTATTGTGTAATAAATTTACACCCTGGCAACTTCTGTTACGCGACAGGGACGCCCTCCCTCGCACGCCAATTTATACTGGTACGTCTATAGTATTTAGAGTCCAAGAATCAGCACTGTTCAAAGTACCTTCTCCCAAGATGCAGTGTCCTGGAATCCAAGAAATAAGGTACTGCAATTATGGGCAACGTGATAATAACAATTATTTTACCTTAGGTGTGTGGACCGTGGGCAATATTGGTCGGCAGCGCGGCAGCATCAACTGGTGTCTGACGGCGGCTGTGGCGTGCGCGCCGCTGCGTTACTGGGTGGCGGACGACATGACATGGATGGGCATCATGGTACTATCCTCGGCCATGGTGTTCGATACGCAGTCAAAGGATTGGAGGAGGTCACCACCCAAACGGAGGACCATCATTAGGTATTATACTTTGAATTTTTTTAAATAAGTATCTATAGTTAAAAATTATTCTCCTGTATTCTGTTAATACAATTCCATGGCTCCACGGCCCTAGAACATGGGGGATTGCCGTGTTCTATTGCCGTGGCGTCATTTATAACATTATACAAAAGTGTATAATGTATAAGTGTAAGTGTATAACATTATACAAAAGTGTATAATGTTATAAATATCATTTTGTTGTGCAATGTACATATAAATTAAATAAAATGTGTGCCGACTTGCAGGCGCATGGGGGTGCTGGGAGTGTGCGGCTGCCTGTACCTGTCTCTCTGGGTCGGCTTCCTGTACTTCAACGGGACGGTCACGGACGTTAATGGGGACGAGGTTCCCGTGCACGAGGCCATACACCACTTCTTCACCAGTCCATGGTAATACACACACTTATTTATGTCAGGGATAGATGAAACCTTCAACCAGCAACTCAGTGTACATCAATATCTATACAGCGTGTTTGGGAGATATTGAAACAGTATGAGAGAACAGGGAGGCAAGCACTCACCTTCTTCTTTCGGGATCGCTGGTTCTCTGCTCCTGTCTCTTCTTTATCGTCCCAAACTTCTAGCGGCGAGGTGTTAATTGCGTAATAGTGAGTTAACACTCACGTAAATATGTAAAACCTTTTGGTTTACACTGAGCGGTAGTTCGCGGCGGTAGGCGGTTAATTTTGCTGTCGCGGTTACAGATGATTTGAATTTTCGGCGGCTTAGAACTTGTTTTTGCGGCGGCAGTTTTCATACTGAGACAGCCCTGTACTTGCGGGAGGTAAGTAGGAGAGGGGAGCGGGGACACATTTAAGCCGGGTTCCCAATTACGCGCCGCGCTAGCGCCAACATAGCGGATAATAATATTTTTATTTTTAAATAATGTTTTTCAGTAAAAAATATCCCCTAGATATTGCGTGTTAGAAAATTTTGTAACATTTTTATTTTCCTCTGGTTTTTGAGTGTTTCTACGACCTTTCTGACCGATATTTCGAATCTCCACTGCAGGGTCCGTCATAAGGACTGATGTCTCGATGTTGTGGTTAAGTATTGGCTCACAATGCTGTGTCGAAAGCAGGATGAACCGTCAGCATTGTGCTAAGTACTGTGTAGAATTAAGGACCTGTTAAAATAAGTGAAGGACCGAGACTACTTAGAAATTGACTGTTTATAGGCTCGACTGCCAGGACTGAGATAATATGTACGTGGAACAAAGAGTGTGCACAATTTCCAAAAGAGTTGATGAGCACAAACAGACATCCAAACTCCAGGCCATCCAGGAAGCTGGCTGAGCATTTACTTTTGGGTTCCGGTCATCATTTTGCAATTGAATCGAAGATCCTAGGAAAGCCCTTGAGTCACCATGCACATTCTGTCAGGGAGGCACTCGAGATCTATAAGCACCCAGTGAATATTAATAAAGACGAAGGTCTCAAATTAAAAACACCATGGTATCCAGCCTTTCAAAATGAATCTCGTCGCAGATTCCGCAAAGATAGTGATCCGACAATAGATGAAACATACACACAATACAAGACAACTCGGGACAATAGAAGTGTGTCCATCGCGGTGTTGCCACGGAAGATGTAAACACAGAGACACCCTGCTTTCGACACGGTATTGCTAGCCAGCACTTGACCGCAACATTGACACTCATAACAACACAGCCCTATAATGGGATAATGGATGGGAGATATCGGCCAGGAAGGTCTTAGAAACACGGCTGAATACCCCATAAAACTGAGACTAGAAGATTCTGAATGGTTGTGAAAAGCTTAGAACATTTTCATTTTTATTTTCGGTTTCTCCAAAACCTTTTTGAATCAAAAAGACTTCAGAGGCACTGAGTATCTAAATATAGATCCCAGTAGAGCTTGACCAACGTAAATTGGAGTGCGGCGACTTTGGAACTAAAACCTGCCCCGCCCGCACCCGGCGGTAACCCCTCGCCCTGTCATTCAGTTCAATCTCGTATTTGCGCGTGAGCTGTGACATCTTGATTTCCAACATACACTGAATTATGTCCAAAACAGTCCTGCATCACCTTGCAGGTGGTTCAAGAACAATTGCCGATGAGTTTTAAAGTTTTGCGAAGCTGAAAAAGCAAATAATGGACCAATATTACCATTTGGCAGGACTGCAGATAGAGCGGCCGCCATTACTGGTTTGTTTCTTTAGTGTTGCCTGACCAAATTTCTATTATAATATCATAAAATATATTTTTCAATGTACCGGACACTCTGTATTTATGTATTGTGCACTAAATTTACACCCTGGCAACTTCTGTTTGGTGACAGGGACGCCCTCCCTCGCACGCCAATTTTATTATATTTAATTCTGATTTTTTCTGTAATAAAGAATATTTTTTTTATTTAATAAATTAATATGTATTTACATTATTCTTCTTCTTGAGCCTTCATCTCTCCACTGCTGGATATAGGCCTCCTCCATATTTCCGTTGGTTTAAATTATTATAAGATAGGTTTATAGTTGCAAGTACGTTTTTTATTGTTGGATGTCACCACTCTACTTGTTCCAGGACATGTTCCCGAAAGTGTGTAGTTGAATATTATTCTTGTTGAATCTTTTGATATAATATTTACACTAATGTTTCGTCTCAGGTGGGTAGATCTGAAGCAGAGTCTGCACGACACGTACACGTACGCGCAGCACAACGGCTGGTACGAGATATGGAAACAGATTATAGACTTGTCGGACCTACAGGGTGAACAAAACGCTTATAAGGTAAGTTTGCACTGTATACTTATAGGGATAGGATATAAGGTGGAATAATAAACTTGTAGTATACGGCAGGCGCGAGCAGTGGGAACATTGAAGCGTGACTTTTTTTTTTAAACGTGTATTTTAGAAAAAAATATAAATCAAATATTTATGCTACAGATTTTTATGATGTATCAAAATATGAATACTATGATAGCAATTGTAATTGAAATATTACAAAATATATGTTGTGTTCCGATTTTTTTTTTTCAAATAATAAGTTACGTAAAAGCCATGCTGCGATATTCCCACTGCACGCCCCTGGTATACAGTAATGTTTGTACATATGCTAGGCCAATGTGACCATGTAAAACTTTCTGCACATATCAAGGCAGTCAACTGAAGAAAACATGCGTAAGATTCTCCAATTTTAGGGATTGCAACATTATACATGTACATTAAGTGGATTCCCAAAGTACAGCGAAATACATAAAACACACCTTACCTATCAAAAAACCACTAACATTACCAGTTTTTTATTACTTGTTTAAAAAAAAATTTAATTATATGACTTGCAATTTATTTATTGATTGCGCAAGGTTCACAAAATATTTCAAATTACTAATTATCGCGGCTAATCAGCTCTGAATTAACATTTTAAAAAATAATAATTAAAATGAATTTCAGTTTGAATTAAAATGGTTTCACTGTATTAACGAAGTAAAGTTATCAAACGAGTTTCTTAAAATTATTTGGGAGTTAAACGAGTGTACGTTTTTGTCTTCAACTTGATTTTCCTCTTTGTACAGCAAAAAATACTCTTAAATCCAGAATGTCTACAAACTTCTCTTTAAACTTCTCCCCCGCAGGTGCTGGGAGTGACGCGTGACTCGAGCCAGCACGACATCACGGTGGAGTGGCGCAAGCTCTCGCGCCAATTCCACCCCGACAAGGAGCGGGACCCGGTGCGGCGGGCCGAGCGGCAGGAGCGCTTCCTGGAGATACAGCAGGCCTACGAGATCCTCTCCAACACCAAGCTGAGGCGGAGATCCAAGAACAAGAAGTCATCCAAGGTGGAACTGTAAACCGATCGGTTTTACCCCACGTGATTTTTTAGGGTTACTACTTTATTCACGGTTGTAATGTAATGATTCTGTTTTGAAATTGAGCATTTTCAATTTATGAAAAACAACCATAAACAACTACTGTCCTGTTTAGATTCTAATTTTATACTTCCATTAAAATTTTTCTATGAACCACAAAAACCATACGGTGAAATGCGTTTAATTACACTGCAATGACGTCTATGGCTTGAGTTATATTTTATTTGAGACGTAACTGATTCACCTAAAACTATTCAGCTAACACACTTGTTGCAAAGTGATCCAAGAAGTGTTTTTTTCACTACAAGAAAATATGTATACAATTATGTATCTTTTAAATAATATAATGATGAATACTTCCATTATGGTCAATTTATAAACATAAATGTTTCTAAATAAATGTATTTTAGATTTTTTAGCTTGCAAAGATCTGTCTCTCCTAAATATCCTATTTAACAAATGGTGCAATTATGAGTGAAATTATTTATTATATTTCTATATTCTCAGTCAATGAATTATAATTTGTAGTGACAGACGAATAACTCAATATTTTTATATTTAATACATTTTTGTATATAGCTTACTAGGTCGCGCATCCTTTCCAAAAGCATACACGTCCTATTGTCGGATGCGGAGAGATTTTTCCATCTTGTAGACGTAGTAAACGAAAATAAATTTTAAATGAATTAAAACAAAGAAAATTATTTGATCCAGCTAGTTTTGAAAAAATTGAAATTGAAAATAAAATAAATTAATTAAATGTGAAGATTTGATGTCCCACTTTTCTTGGGAATAAGCTAAAATGTTGCCAAATAAGGGAATCTGTAAATTGGGATTGAATCATATTTTTGGTATAAGTGAGAAATTTTGCTATTTGATTAAAATCACCCTCTAATAATGGGATTGCAGAGAAAAATTATACTCGGATGATTTGTGATGCGCGCCTGCCTACTTCCATCAAAAGTACGCAATCTCTGAACGCCGAATTAATTTACAAACATGTTTGGCAATTTTATTTTCAACAGAAAACGACTTGAATTTGGCCATTTTAATTATGTGGTTCAAAGGATGTAAGGAAAAAGAATTTTTCACATTTTTAGTAATATTTCAAACTTCCAAAAGCTTGGAACTTGACGGATAAATATAACATTATTTTTAAAACAACTGCAAGGCTATCTTTTATTATTTAAAAAAATTACTTCTACTGACTCAGATTTCCAGAATTTATTGTACCTTCTAACTAACATTCCATTTATAGTAGAACAAAAATATTTACATAATAATTGTTATAATATATGTATACATGTATTATTATTATTAGAGGCTCTTTGCAGAATAACTGACACATTGAAGGATTTTAATAGTATTAAAAAAAACATTGCTAATACTTTGATTACATATAAACTTACTTGGAGATATGCGATATCAAAGTTTGCATCTTTCACATTACACTTTGCATTATTGTAGACAACGTTACAGAATGGTACCATTTTTTTAAAAATAA
This sequence comes from Agrypnia vestita, assembly GCA_016648135.1. Taxonomy (NCBI): domain Eukaryota; kingdom Metazoa; phylum Arthropoda; class Insecta; order Trichoptera; family Phryganeidae; genus Agrypnia; species Agrypnia vestita. The sequence continues at coordinate 90,334 of JADDOH010012950.1, forward strand.
AATCACTACATGATTTGAACAGTTTTATTCCGAAAATGTATTTTCAAAAAAATGTAATTGCTCTAACATATTTTGTTAACAAAAACATGATTAAATGAATACCTATGTATTATTTTATTTTTGATATGGAAGACTGCAGCATTAAGCTATGAAAGGTTGTGCGCTAGGAATTTATCTACGATTCTTCCAAAAGATTTGTACAAGACGTGTGCCAAAGACATTTTCTTCACTTAATAATGAATCATGGTGCGCTTTACAATTAATATTAATATCAAATTTCTACCTTCCCAGGCACCGTACATATATTTCCTTATATTTCCATTAATCTAGATGTTATAATAATAATGTGAATTTTGTAATAAGTTTTAACTATTTCAATACACCATTTTTGTATTTGTAATGTCAATAATAATCAGTATTGGGAATTGTTAAGGCACTACATATTTAATGATATATTGTATGTAATTATTATTGATAAAATTAAATGTAATTTTGTAACCATTGATCGTGTAATCTTAGAAAGTAAACTTTAATGTCACAATATGTGTATAGAACAACAAACCGACCCTCCTACGTGAAGCGTAGTAACAAAGAAAGGTAATTTTTATTTGTTCTATTATTTATATACAGTGAAACTCGCTTAATAAATTCACTTTTAATAAGTTCTCCCGCTAAATAAGTTTAAATTCTGCGGTCCCGAAAAAGTCCCATACAAATCTGATAATTTTGTTAGGTTTAATAAGTTTCCCGCTTATTTTCGTTTCTCGCCTAAGTAGTGCTAATATTTTTAGCTGAACTCAATTTATTCATACAAATAAATCTTCATAATACGTTTTTCGGAAGACGAAATTTTGTTCAACATTCCTAAAAATAATATTTCGAGAAATGGGCGCAATAAAAATTAAGTGGTTTTGGCGGTGTAACAAAAGTTCTAGGGGCTGAAAAAACCCTGCAGTATTTAAATAGACTAATAAAACAATTAACCCAAATAAATCTTAAAATTCACAAAATTGTCAGCTTACAATAAATAATTCTTGCAGAGCCATAAAAGTACTTTGACAAAAACTCTATTATTTGAAAAGGCAAGACAATAAAACTTAATCCCCAATATAAACAAAGAATGCTTGGCTTTCAAATGTACTCCCATAATACTCGCAGATCCGCATTGGTGATATTAATTTTTGATTTATTTTCATTCTTAACTATGCAAACATTCTTAATTGACCGAAAAATCCATTTCTGAGAATACACAATTACATTAGCAGGTGCACCTGATAATTTACAATTCCAGAAGCCCTTTCGGTAGGTACTACTGTAATATTTTGTTTCATTTTCGTCAATATTTAACGTCCAAAATATACCGTAATTTAATTAAAATTCACAAGTATTTATATCAATTATACTCTTTATTTTTAATTATTTATTACATTATTTATTCCTAGGTCTATTTAGCTCATTAAAATCATTCAACATCATTTCAAATGCGTGAAATAACTGCCGATAAATTCAGTAAAACAAAGCCAGCAAAACAAGCTAGCGCCACACTGCGCGGATGTCGGATGTCGCGGTCGCGTCATTTCGTCGAATGTCCGCGCAGTGCGATTGATAAGTGCGTATTATATAATGGAAAAAAAATTAGATACAGTAAAATGGAAGATCTGCGACGGAAGGTCTGCGCAATGTGACGCTGGCCTCGCGTCGCGTGAAGTCGCGGGACGTACAATCCTAATTAGACAATTAATCACTTAAATTACTCAATTCATAATTCAAGTACTCATATATCGTACAATAATTTTCGCGCGATTGTCGGCATACCCGACTGGCGAGATACGTGTTTATAGTCGGCTTTGATCAGCGCAAATAATCCTTTAAACTTGTTTGTACTAATTTTTCTTTGATTATTTTTACTCCATGCTATTTTCATTCTTAAAAAATAAATCTGTTTTTGAATTATTTTCATTAAAATGCTGAAATTTAATTGTTTAATTTTCGTAGATATCATTGGGGGCTGTTCATTACTTCCGGTTTAGTTTTGATTAGCTTGATTTGATTAGTTTCTTGAGAAATA
>JADDOH010012951.1:0-41353 GCA_016648135.1 Agrypnia vestita
AACAGTCGTAAGAATGAAAATTTGCCTCTGATTAATGGATTAGGTACTTACTTTGAAATGTCTTTTTTTTTAAATATAAAATCTTAATTTTTACAATGTTTTAATTAATATTTAAATTATGCATACTGACAAAACATTCTTTGCTGTTTTTGAGAATTCATTTAGCTTTGTGCAAATCAATTTAACTGAAAGCGCAGGCTGTAGGCTGTTTAATGTTGACTTTAAAAAAAATTTGGCATTGCTTGTCAATGCAGCCTGAATAACAAATATCCTGGGCCTTAATTCGGATGAGAAATATTTGGAAGACGGCTCAAATTAAGCATTACCAAATTTTTGAATGTTCATGCAGGCGTAATCTATTTAAGGTTATTTTTGCGTTCTTAATTTTATTATTTTTCTACCAATCTGCATCCAGTATTGAATGGAAGCCTCTGTTTTTCGTTTTCCAGCTACCAATCAACGTTAAAAATTTAGCTTGACAAATGTTCTAAAAGGTTAGTATTATATAAGACCACGTCGATAAATAAAGAAATACAGAATTTAACATTTATATAAACGATATGACAACATCCATCCACAACTTTTACCGACAATAACAGTGAAAATGTTATGTCTCTAAAGGATTTTCGATATGAGACAATAATCTGAGATATGTTCAAAACAAGTTTATTTCAAAGAAAAAATTTTTCCCCGTAAACCTACACGTTACAGAGATTTATCTTGAACAAATCTTTAAAATTCAAATTAATCTGTTTTGTTTCTATTTATATGGGAAAACATGTATTCTGTAAGTCTTTGTTGAGAATCCACAGGGCTTAGGAATATGTTGGCTTATGTGGTAACTTTACACAATGTAACGTTCATGATTCCACCCAAAGAAGAAGATTACTAATTTTTTTAAAAGTTGTTGACATATTTTATTTGATGCAACTATGCCTTCACCATCTGGTAATGAGACATATATTTTTGGAGCAGAATATGTGACATTTTTCCGAATTTTCGATATATATAATAGGATAGGTACGCCTGAAAATTGTTTTAATCCACCATCATGCTTTCCCTTATAAATAGCTTCTTCACTTTGAAACATCTGTAATTTATCTAAATTAATGATTATTCCTCTGTGTACAAAATCTAGTAACTGTATTTTTAGAACTTACTGCTCAAAATTTATTTAAAAAACGATATTTTTTTAAATAAAGACAATAAAAAAGCTGAGACTATACTATTTTATCAATATTAAAAAATGGATCTCATTGCACCTTATTCGAAAACAGCATTTTGAAAATTTTACAAATATGTCAGTTACACGTGCTTCAATTGTCAAACGTAAAACAACGAATGTTTTGAATGCTTGGTACAGCCTATTTGTAAAACAATTTTCTTTCATCGCAAAAGTGTTTTCCTTCGCGCAGTAAATATTTCCCAAAACAACTCCGTCAGGGCTTTGCCGAAGACTATTCAATTTCGGAATCTGAACCAGGCTTTTTATCGATATACTTTATCGTCCGCGCCGCGGAGCGTCCATCGCGCGTCCCTCGAAGCCTCCTAATTCAGACTGAGACTGAAGCCTTAAAGGCCGCCGATAAGGTTTGTAGCCTTTTAAGCGGGTTTAAGGGGGCCATTTTGATTTCTTTTCTGCCCACGACGGCCCGAGGGATGGGACATCATTCCGGCTAATAGTTCGGGGGGATCGACGCAACTTACTTTCGGGGCTTTTCTGCGATGATATTTCTACGTCTCTGAGTTTGTTCGGGGGATATGGTGGAGGAAGTAATGAACCCCCGGAAAGTTGGCGTTATTTACTGCACAATATTTGGGGCGTGGGCGCGGAATCGTCTTCCTTTGTGCGGACAGAGGTGAAAACTTCCGTTGTTTATTTTGATTTATTTTCTCACAAGTGTTTTTGAAATTTGATTTTAATCGCATTATCTTTAAATAGTGCGAAAATATATGCGGGGTAAAAAGCAAAGTTAAATATTTAAAAAAATATGTTTTGAGTGCAGTCACAGAGGAAAACTAATTTAGAATAGACTGAATTAGAAATTTTGTATGAAATATAGCACTATTTTTTTTTAAAGCCATGTTTCTAAATTATCTGTCCGTCCATCCGTTCATCTGTCTGTCCCCGTAACTTCTTGTAACGTCCATAATTTCGTTCAAATTCACGACTAAAAAAACTAATCAAACGGGGCTTGAACCCCGGGCCAGCAAACCCGAAAGCGGCAACGACAGCGATATTGCCAACGCTAAGCCTGTATTATCTGCCAAAAATACAGTACATATAGGACTTAGCAAAGGCGTGAACCATTTAATGTTCCGCCCAATCGCCGTAGTGATTTACATATTTTAAGGTTTATATTTATTTATTATATTCGCATATAAAAGATAACTGAGGTGGTAATAGTTTTAAAATTAAATTTCTAATAAGGTGTACATAGCTTTCGTACATTTCAAAATATTTCCTCGAGCAGTGACAAGTTTTTTGTATTTATCGCAGAAACACCTCACTGGGGTATTTCTGCCTTTGCTTTTATAGCCCTTATACGTAAAATTTAATTTTTGGAATATAAAAATGAAGATTATATGGGGGTCTCTCCGGGAACTGCTCTCTCACAACATTTGAAAAATTTATTTGTGAAAAAAACTTAAGGTTTCATACATCCAGCAGAAAAGACAAGTAAATTGTTAAATTATTGCACCGTTTACAAATTTTTTTTTTTTTTTTTTTTTAATTTAAAATAAATAAACTTACTTGCACATTTTTGCTTTTGTTACTTACTGAATTTACTGAACACTTACTGAAATAAAAATGAATAAACAATTAAAAGAATACCTCCACGTTTATGATGCAGACATTTTTGTAAAAAATAGCTTCCACCCTGACTGCAGGAACACCAAGTAAATAACGGTTATCGTGAAACGATTCCAACTGTTTCCGCCAGCTCCTCCTAGGACGGCGCCTTGGTCTTCTGCCTTCTGGTCTTGCCTGGAATATCTACTATGGCAGTCTATCTGCTGGCATCTACAAGATATGTCCCAGCGATCTGTGATTTCTCGATAAATGTCAAGAAATTCTCATATTTGAGTGTTTCTGATATTGTCCCTTCTGATAAATCCTACTATTCCTCGAAGAAATCCCAACTCGGCGGCCTGTAGCCTTGAGCGGGTTCTCTCGGTCAAGATCCAGTGATCGTGGCCGTACACTAGGGTTGGCCTGAAAACTGATTTGAATACTGCCAACTTTGCTCGCTGGCTGAGCTCCGCTTTTCTAAGTATGGGATAATACAGGGATCGCACTGCCTTATATATATATATTTTGTGAATTAAAGGCGTCTCTATAAAAAAGGTCTATATAGTACATTAGGTCACAAAGTGAGTTTATTATTTTAAAACGGTCTATATAACTGTATGCACTATGTGCGGTATTTATTTTCCATGATTTCAACTCAATCTTGCCGAAATTCGACCTCAAAAGTTACAAATCTGACGTGGAAAAAGAGTCTCTATTCCTCTATATTCATCTGGTAGTAACAAATATGACGGATGCCGTCAGTTTCAAGATGTCACTGGGATTGCTTAATGACATGAAAAAATAAAGAAAACATAAATAAAAGGCAAGTGAATTTAAAAAAAAAAAAAATCGGAGATACTGGTTATTTATTTCACAAAGTTTTTTTTCTCTCTACTGTAAAATTTTATTTTTGCATATAGATCCTTTTTATAGGGACGCCTTCAATTATCACTCATATAAGACTGCATTTGTTATTGTACATTGTGATGTCATCGTGGGTTCGAACCCCACTCCAGACCAGCAAGTTAGTCCTATTTTCATAGCACAAGCGTTTAGCTCAGTTTGAAAATAGTAAGAATATTGATGTGAAATGTTTTGTGTTCACATCTCTATTCTTTTAAAAAAATTCGGGTATGTTTGATGGACTTCTAAACACTTTCAGAGGTTTCTAATTTACTGTAAATCGTTCAGAGTGTTGTAAAATTCTAGATTACGTGTAATTTTTTCCGTTTCTATAGACTCGTGACAGAATCACTACACAGGGTGTATCATAGCTAGTAGAAAAGACTTTACAGGTGGATTACTGACTTGATAATGAGTGGAAAATGTTCAAGCAACCATGACCTATATCAATAGTTATGGAAATGTGCAATATCAAAGTGTGAATTTTTTTCAATATTTTTGACATATTTTTAACCAACAGTTAAACTATTATTATAGTAAGTTATGAAAAATTAATTCGCTTCAATACAACTCAAATAAAATGATAAAAACATTGTTAAATTTTTTTGTTTTTGATTTATTCAAGGTTTTTGTAATTTTATTGGACTTTTACTAAAGCGAATGAATTTTTTTATATTTGATATAAGTTACTGTAATAATAGTTTTACTTTTTGCTAAAAATAAGTCAGAAATATTGAAAAAAAGCAAACTTTGATATTGGTATATCCCCGTAATTATTGATATTAGGTGATGGTTGCTTGAACGTTTACGACTCATTATCAATGTAGGAATCCACCCGTAAAGTTTTTGATACTAGCTATGAGACACTCTTATACTTTCGTCAAATGTATAGTGACAATTTCTTTCCTACGTATAGGTATCTCCCATTTGATAATATTCTTAGATGATAATATTGTGAATAAATTTTAAACATAAATTTAATTAACACTTAAAAAATAAAATAGAAAATGTTAACAGATTATCTTAAGTGTATAAAGTAACTAAAAAGTATAATGAATTTGTAAAGAAGCGCTAAAGGCAGGTCTTGAGTGGTGTAGTATTTAAGAGGAGGATAAGAGGAAGAAAATCTTAGGAGTTTAGTTTGAAGTACGTGTTAAGATGCAACTTGAATTAACCTTTTGTGTATTTTTTGTCTATGGATTAATGTAATGCAATTTGTGTTCATTTTATAATTTATTTTTTTAACTAGCAAAACTGTCGTTTTCCGAGTAAATTTTGTGATTGGCTTATGCCGCACAAGTAAAAATATTGTAACGAGATGCTAGAAAGAATTTACGCACTGTCCGAACTCCAACACTATCTAAGAATCGAGAACAGCCTAAAACAATCTAGGGTGATCTTTAACTTTCGGAAAACATCTGTAACCTTCTAGAAATGACTGGTACTAACAAGAAGCGACGAGGACCTTCTCCTAAATATTAGAGTAATTCTCCTAATAATTAGATTAATATAGAAAGTTTGAAAATAACAACATTTTTTGGGTATAAATACGCGGCGCATTTCAGATCGTGTTTGACAATTCTTTACCGTGCAAAGTCAGCTGCGAGCTACAAGACGACGCCCAGTGTGGCCAGTCGTGAGGGAATCGATGAGATAAATAAAGCGAATAATTTGTTTTGAAAATAAATAACTGATAAATATTACGAGCAATGGATGCAATAATCTAGTGAATGTTAAATACGCATTACCCAGCGATAATAAAGTATTCGTTTATGAATGATATATTGCGGAACTTTGTACATTGAATAGTTAAATAACCATTAATTAATAAATCTATAATTAATTACCAGTGTTTTCATTCATTCCTCTCCTAGCCACGGTAAGTGACAATATAATTAGTGATTGCGTGAATCAGAGTCATTGATAAGGTCAGATTATGTTAGATATCACGATTTGTACCAAAAAAAACGAATTTTAAATTCTCATATCATAATCACTGCAGTCAAATAAAAATTTCCCCATAAAGACCAGTGATAGTAAACAAACACGCGTGTCAAAACGTTAGTCTTCATCAATACTCGAGTGACTAAAGAAACGTGACTTTGGTCTTACCTCGTAGTCGTGCATCCATATTTACAAATATAATTCTGGCTGACAACCGGCCCCAGCCCGACGTACGCCGAGTGACCGTACACAAGTATAAATACGTTCCCCGCCGCGCCAAATTTTTTTATTGTTTAAATCTTTGTTATTATGTAACAGACAAATTTTTTTGTAGTTTTCTCATATTATTCATTAAAATACTATCCATTTTGATTTCCTTTTGAAAAAATAATAATTTCAACGGAAAAAAATTAGTAATTAAAAAAAAACTTACCCATAAAAACCAAGTTTTCATTATACTCCCTTTTTCATTTACTAGTTGAAACAGGTTTGGCGCTTATCCCACGCGTTGGGCTCGAGTCGGGCGACGTACGAAATAAAATAAAAATAAGAAAATTCGAAAAATCCAAAATTATACTATAATTGTAGGAGTAGCTTGTTGGTCTTGTGGTTAGGACACTCGCCTCGTGATCCAAAGATCGCGGGTTCGAATCTCAGCCCAGACTAGCAAGTTAGTCCTATTTTCATAGCACAAGCGTTTAGCTTAGTTTGAAAATAGTAAAAATATTGATGTGACACGTATTCCGTGTTCGCATCTCTATTTCTAAAAAAAAAAAAAAATTATTAATTTTTAAAAAACGAAAATTTGTTAGATCATTTTTATCGTCGGCACAAGTCTGCCTGCAAAGTTTCAGCTCGATTGGATCACGGGAAAAGGGTTAAAAATCGATCTAAAGTTTTTTCGTCAAACTAGCAGACGCCACGAGTTAATATAACGGGAGTAATAAGCACAACTGAAAATAGCATCATCATAGAAATTTCAAACTGAATAAGCTGTGTAAATATCATGACGCCAAAGTGCACCATCCAGGATTTTTTTGTTTTGAATAAATACGAGTACAGCATATTCAGCGATAAATTTTTTTAAATTTTTTATTACGAAATAAACCAAAGTTTTTAAAGCGTTTTTTTTCCAACGCCCGACGCTGAAAATGTCTGTCCGTTCGACCCGTCGGCGTCGGGACGGCCGTACAAATTTTCGTCGATAACGTCACTGGAAAGTTGCCAGGTCTGGAAAATACAACCGGCAGGGTAGGAGCCCCTCGTAGATATGTTTTTAAGCAGACCCCGACTTGGGGTTTAGCTGGCTGGCAAAATCGTTAACGAGCAAAGTTAACAATTTTCCACGCAAAGTGTCATAATAGTCAGATGCGGGGAGAAAAATGCGATACAAAATATTTATCCCTTTTCATGGCTAATGCGATCCCGCGCTGTGATATGCACCCCTGGGATTTTTCACAAATTTCAACTTCAATAAGGCGTTTATTATTTAAATTTATTTATTTATTAACTTTATCTCTTTAGAAAAATTACAGATCCAATGACTGAATAAAACGCACATTTTATACGAATCGTACATTTTACTGAGAAGCAAATCTTGACGTTTCACTGAAGTCCTATTCAACGTCATTAGGAGAGCGTCATCATCACTGCAGACATGTAGATCGAACTGATTATCTCTTCCGAGGTCGTAAATTATATGCACTTTATTGTGGAATGTACACTTCTTCTACCATAGAGGTCGCCAGTGTGCACTATGTACTAATTACATCTTCGGGCTTTTCTGCGACGTTTCTCAAAGGTGGAATCAGGACTTCAAATACTTTTAAAGTAATAAAGTTTGTATCTGTCGTCTCTATTGCAATTAGGATGAAAAATACTTAAGCGAAACATCGAGATTTACTTCTCAGTAAAATGTACGGTTTGTATGAAATATCCATTTTATTTAACACATAAATATGTCAAACGACCGTAATAATACCCTTAACTCTTTAATCTCTACAAAATAGTCAATTAAAAATTATACACCCCATTAATATTGTCACAAATATACATAAACATCCCTGTCTGGTCAATTAAATCTCCAAGTCTATTTCATTATAAGTTTTATAATACCAATCTAGGCTATTTCTCTTTCTACTTAGAATAATCAATCTTCTGCTTTTTTTATTTTGGTAGAACTGTGGTACAGAAAACTACGCCTCCTGGAATGACGAGGTCCAGCTATCCCTAAATCTTTTCGGTGGTCTTCCCGGTGGGCGTCGTTTAGAGGGAATTTCATGCGCTGCTGGATGCATGAATCTGTATTCTGGCGTCGTGATCCCTTCAGGATCTCCTTTTGATCTACTCTATCGTGCTATGTCCTCCATTTTGCAAGTTTTCCTTATGTCTACATTTCGGACACGATCACGTAGAGCTTTTCCAGCAATGGATCTCAGCACTTTCATTTGATGATGAGATTCTGAGGAGTCTTTTGGTGCGGACATACAGCATATTTCATGATAGGTCACACGCACATCTTATATATCTTGACCTTGCTTTCAATATGCATATTTTTGTTCTTCTAGACGAAATTCTTGATAAGGTGGATGCTATATTAACTTGATCTCGAATTTAAGTATATAGATCGCTATGGCTACAAATTTCTACACCTAAATATCTAAAGCTCATGACTTGTTTCACAGGCTCATTATCAATACTCAGCTTACACCTTGCTGGTTATTTTGATATTGTTAAACTTTTCATTTTACTGATTGATATTTAAATATTTAGCCCTCATGGTGATCAATCACTTTAACCCCTTCCCCTTTAGAGTAATTAGATATTTGTAAGGGGTAACTTAAAATTGTATAAACAAGTCGTTTGTACGTGGTATATCCACTGTTTGATAATGGCCTTACAAGCCGAAACAGCTGTAACACATAAAAATACTTAACCCGTAGAACTTAATAATAATATTTATTAAAATTTTATTTATTTTAAATTTCGCTAAAAAAAAAAAAAATATCATCCAGAGACACCAACCTTGATTTTATTTTATTTTGATATATATCTTTATTTAGTTCATGATATATAATTATTTATCATTAGCTAATATTATAAACATTATGTAATATGTATGTACACTTAATAAACAATATTTCTCTTCATAAATTTTCCATTGTTATGTACCGTTTACATTCTTGTTTGAACATATTGATTCTGCTCAGCTTCCTCACACCTTCTGGCAGGCTATTATACTCATTTATTCCCTTGTAATAAATACATTTGTTATTTATGACACAGGCTCTGGTAATTGATATTGATAAACTTGGTTAACGGTCGCTTGAGCATGCAATATATGCTCATAATATACAAAATTATATTCCGCAGAGAACCACTACAATTTTGATATTTTTATTTTTAATTTTTATATTAAAGCCATTATACTCCCCATAATATGAGTCGATGTTGTACTAATCATCCATTTCTCTTTGTTTAAGGTTCGTACTTCCTCTTTTCAATGGTTGGGATAAACTTGTTTTTGAAGATACACCAAGGTAAATGCTATCGCTAACTTGTTCAAAATTGATTCACTTTCAAAATATTACAGATTCCGTTTTCCTTCATGCCTATATTGATATAAAGTGACCTCAAACAGATGAGACGCGGCTCGAAATATATCTACACAAGCCTGGATGGCTTTTACTCCTGGGTCTCCCCAGCCAGATTCAATTCAATTCAATTTATTTGGTATACAAAATTTACATCACAAACATAAATTTGATTCATAAATGTTATAATATTTTAATCAATGTATATATTTTATAAAATTATTCAAGGATGTAGGAAAATCATGCTTCGGAAAACCTTCTCAGAGACATGGAACAGATCAACGTCCAAAGTGATATTGTTCAACATAGCGGTAGCTCTTTTAATAGATATAACCATCGGTAGGTTGGTCCTGTATATTGTAATGTGAAACAATCTATGCTGACGCTGCCTAAAGTAATTATTAGGAAAATATAAACCAATGCTCAGCATATCAATCAGACTGCGCAACAATTGATAAAAATGCGTAATCAAATACACATTCCTTCTAGTCTCTAAGCTATCGTAAAGCCAAGGATGATGGTCTCTCAGAAAATTCTTTTACACATTCTCTACCATAAGAGAGCATTAAGCTTACTCAATTCAGCTCATGTGGTCCCCAAATCATCGAGCCACTCTCGAGTCTACTTCGCACTAGGGGTTGTAAAGAGTTATCAGTACGTGCGTAAACGAAAACCCTGGCAGTACGTAGAACAAATTCTAGCATTCTCGATGCATTAACAGTGACCACTTCTATGTAATCGTGAAATGTCAGGTTGCTCACAAATCTAATGCCGAGATGCTTAACATTCGACGTTCGTGTCAGATTTTGGTCGTTCATTTTCTAGCATTGTGATTTGCATTCATCCACTATTGCGGCAGTCTTCAAGAAGTTTGGCTCTATGTTATGTGCAGGTTCGAAAGAGAATCGTTAAAAAGTTAAAAAGAAGGAAAAGTAAAAAGTTTGAAGAAACCAATTCATCTCAAAACGTAAAAGTCTGAGAGAAAGATATACTAGCCTATGTATCTAAACTGCATTCTAAACCCACAGAGCCTCTTTCTAGATGTTATATGGGTCAGGTTGATAAATGAATTTATCACACTTAAAATGAATTTTAAAAACAATAAAACAACACACTTAATCTAAATAAACAAATATAAATATACGCAGCGCCCTAATAAATCATACATTCCACTAAATATCTACAAATATGCCCCGTAGTTTTTACGCAAATCAAAGAGTATTATCGAATGTCATGGAAGGTAAATATTTCGTCGAGTTTACAGATAAAAAAATCAAAAAGGGTCCTTGTTTGTATGAGAACGGTATTCATTTATTTACTCTATAAACAGCCAGTTCATCGCAAAACATGTAAATCGTAAAATATAACAGATCCGAATAAAATAGTTTTGTTGAACAAATTGATCCAATCAATCCATGGAATTTGTTGATAAAATATTCTCATTTTTATTAAATATCACGTTCACTTTGTTTTATGTTTACCTTTACAGATACCGCGACTGATATCAAAGTATTTAAGAAATTAAAAAAATCTGGAGACAACTAGTATCGATCCCAGAAGTCAAGCGAGTGATTTACCATTATGCTACTCCCGCTTCCGACTGTGATGTTGAATATTCTTACATTGCTGTTTTTCTTCTTCTTCTTCCTTTTAATAAACCTATTTGGTCTGTTCTTCAGAGGATACCCAGCGCTTCTTGTGAGGTGGATCCCAGCAGTCCTTCCAACTTTTGAGAGTCTTCCGCGAGGGCGGTTGCGTGAGGCTGATTATGTCGTGCGATTAAGTGTGCTGCTCTTCATTCTCTGGACACGATCATACCAGTCCTGTCTTCGCTGTCTACTCCATCGTACTGTGTCCTCTGCCTCACATATCTCTCTTATTCTGGTGCACCTCGCTCTGTTCTTTGTGTTAGAATTTGAATATATTCCGCATTGATTTATATTTCTGATATTATATTCTTATATAAATATTAATTACGCAACTGAATAACAGCATGGAAAATAACATAGTTTCTTTTAAGAAGTAGACTCCCGATTATCTGGAATGGGTGGCAAAAAAATGCCGGATAATCGATTTCGCGATTAATCGAAAAGCAAAAATTGTGTTAAAATTGCGCACAAAGAATCAAACAAAAATGTCATCATGATGTTTTAAAGTTCTTGAGTATATACCTACTGTTTTTGCATAATTATTATCTATTTCACTTGATGGTTTATGGATACTTTTACAGTAAGTTTACCACTGCTTAGTTTTTTATGTTTTGTAAGGTAGTTTGTCAGATGCTGCATCTTTTTAAGCAATATTTACCATCCAATAGACGTGCTTAAATCACCTTGCAGCTTTGCCTCGTAATAAAAATCCGTGACCTCCCCGGTAGTTGATTGCAAGCAACGTCGCTGTCATAAATTACGCGTTATTTTGTAAATAAGTGACAATGACCACTGGACGCAAATAACTCTCATAACGCACTGAAACAAACTACATAAATGATAAATATAAAACAAATGTTTTGAGAGATCACTTTTCGGATACGACGGACAGCTGATATTTTTAACTCTAAATGTTCTTAGCCATTATGATCAAAATGGAACATTCCCGTTTTACAAAATATTTTCGAAATTCGTCTGCATTTCTAATAATCGGAAGTATGCTCGAAGACGATGCATTTTATGCAGAGAAACAGATAACATCGAATAATCGTTACAGGAACTCATGTTCAGAACATCATCCCTACTGCAGCAGATAAAAATCAACGGCAGTCTCTCAGCTGTGTGCCCTAGACGCATTCTTCAATATTTTGGGCATCTTGCCAGAAGAAACGTCGAAGGAGAATTTCGTATAGTTGGTAATGTGAAGGGGTCCACAGGGAGTGGTAGATCTGAGACCTAATGGACCAAAAAAGCGAATACCGCAACAGAAACTTCATCGGAATAATGCAGTCTGCCAAGAAAAATAAAATAATGCTATTAAAATGGATTAGTGAAAGGCTTGTGTATCATGAAGAAGCAATGATTAAAAATTAATTAGATTGATGCGTAATGATCTGCCGTGTAATCGTGAATTTAATTTTTGAAGGGATTAATCGACGTTTGTCGTAAACTAATTCTTTAATTTATTAAAATGAGCATAGAAAACTATAGATACTAACCATTAGGATATTGTGCGTAGGTATATGTTTTTGCTATATGCCACCGACAACTATTGTAGACCGGTGAAAGAAGGTCTGAGTGATGGCATAGATTTCTTTAAATAAGACATTCGTACTTACGTTTCTGTTATTTGCACAATGTATTTCACATTGAGATTCTACTTATTTTTTTTACGTATTTTATGACTTAATATAATAATTGAGAATTGTAACAAATTATATTGCACACAGTGTAAGTCATCGCAGCATGCGAGAAGCGGAGCGTCGCAGTAGCGTGCACGGAAGCGAGATAGGCTTTCTATAGATGCGACTCATATCATGTCTTATCCATAGATTTTTTGAAAGTTTTTTCTTCATAGAATTAGAATTGTTCAAGAGTTACAAGTATAATGTAGCAGGTATCCAGAATAAGGCTACATTATTTTTTACCATCTCAATATCAATTTGTTCACAATCCTTTTTAACTATTATTGTCTGTTTGTGGTGGAATCTTACAAATGATTTTTTACGAGCTTTTATTAAAACTCTTCATTGTTTGTGATAGAATCTTGGAATTGATTTTTTACCAGCTTTTATTTTTAAAACTCTTCATTGTTTGTGATAGAATCTTATAATTGATTTTTTACCAATTTAACGACTAGCGATTACGAATATATGCGAAGAAAGCGTATAAAAAGGAGACTTCATTTCTTTTATTAACTTGTTTTAATATTTTTTATTGAAGTTTAGATGTTCCATTTTAAATTTGTATCACAAAATATTAACGGTAAAGATTATTGAAAATGATAAAATATAAAAATATTATTTCTTATAATATTGATTTATATTTTTTTATAAAAAGTATCCAGGATTTGAGCCGCCTATTGTACCTCCATATAACCAAAGAGATTTCTAGCACATAACCATATAACTGCATCTCAGACGCTTTCAGCTTTTTTTAATGCCGACCTTGAATTTTTAAAAAAGCACGGGTATGACGTAGCGTTTTGTTCGAAGAATGTTCAAACTTACGTTTCGATTGCAAATGACGTTCCTCATATTCACAAAAGTGCTTCGAACCATATCTTCTTATTTTGATTTCGTTGTCTGGGTCCCAGTCCACCCTTGGCCAGCAGCCAAGTTACAAAATCTTTTGTATTTTTTTGATGTCATTGACATCGATTAACAATTGAACGTTCTCATGTAACGCAGACGCTTGCATCAAAAGATTTTATACAGCTTTATACATTATTTTAGCCTGAATTCTGCAGAGTGGCGAATCATATGCACTGGTAATTATTGGTAAAATTCAGTAGTGAAGACAGTCTTGCGTTTCTAGTATGTAACTAACTAACTAACTAACTAACCATAACGCCGTTTCTCCGCAGGGGTAGGCAGAGAGAGTTGAACGCCACACTCCTTTATCCTGCCACATTACTTTTGCTTCGGCCACATTCATACATCTTCTCATACAAGTTCTACGGTTATTGCGGCCTTTAACAGGGCCATACTCAAATACTTTTAGTATCTGATCGTGCCAGGTCATTTGCGGACGCCCTCTATTCCTGTTGCCTTCAACATTTGCCTCATATATTTTCTTTTCTCGTTCATACGTTCCACATGACCAAACCATCTCAGCACTCCTTTCTTTATTCTATCTACCACATTACAGCCAGCATTACATTCACTTCTAATTTGTTCATTCCTCACTCTATCGACCAAAGATTTTCCGCACAAGTGTCTCAGTGACCGCATTTCCACCGCATTCAGTCTACCTTCGTTCCTCTTTTGCCAATTCCAGGCTTCACTTCCATACATCAGGGTCGGCACTAGAATGCCATTATGTACCGTTAGTCTCGCTTCCTTTGACAGATTCTTTTTGGCCATAAGTGCATTTAGAGCACCGTTAGCTTTGTTTCCCGCAGTCACTCTCCTTTCGACATTATTCTTAGCCTTGCCGTCTCTGCTTAACATACTTCCCAAATACACAAACTCGTTCAATTGTTCTAAGCATTCGTTGGTTGCAATGACATGCATTCATCATGTTTAAAAGTGCAATACTCTCCGTCTCTTTATTATATATTTTGAAGAAGAAAAGAAAATCAGATATTTTTCATCTATTTGATAAGTTTTGCAAATAAGTGATAAATAACAAAACATTGTAATCAATATATTCAATCAAGTTTCAGTCAGACGTTCATGTCTTTATTTATTTATTTAACGCCCTTATGGGCTTTTACAATATACAGAATATTTTTTTTTTAAATAACATAAGACAGTTAAAATAAAAATACAGTTAAAAGTTACAATAATAATAGTTAAAAGGTAATAATAATAATAATACAGAAAAACATAAGAAAAACATAAAAACATAAGATAAAATAATAATAAAGTTAAAGGTACAAATAATAATAGTTAAAGGTAAAATAGAAAGATTTATTGTCCATTTCCATTTCGTTGGGATGTAAACAATTGTATCAGCTTTGTCCTATAAACAGTTATACTATCAGCAAAAATGTCAGCTGCCTCTGCATGCTCATTCCCTAATGAGTGTAATCTGGGAATTACAGAGTTTGCTAATGCATTAGTTCTGACATTTCCACTATAATAGAACAATGCACTGTGTCTTGATGACCTCGATGGAGCATATAAGTCGATCAGACTAATAATCTGGGGGCAATCAATCAAACTATTTACGATCCTATAAAGAAATATTAGGTCTGTTACAGTACGTCTCACAGACAAGTTTAAAAGTTGTAAATAACTAAGGAGATATTCATAATTGATATCTTCCAAGCGTATATTTAATTTGTAATTAACAAATCTTTGGACTCGTTCAATTGCCGTTGAATGATTAACATAGTGAGGAGACCAAATGATCGAGTTATATTCAACCTGAGGTCTGACAAGAGAAGTGTAGAGGACTTTATAAGTGCGCAGGTCTGTAAAGTTTTGTGCAGTTCTTAAAACAAATCCCAACATTTTGAGACCTTTATTAGTTATCAAGTCAATGTGGGGAATGAATGATAATTTAGCATCAAAAATTACTCCCAGATCACTTATCTCCTCAACTGATACAAGGTTTACATCATTAATTTTGTAGGTGAATTTAATAGGAATCTTTTTTTTTGTAAAAGTAATAGATTGGCACTTGGAGATATTTAGATGAAGTTGATTGTTGGTACACCATTTGAACAGGGAATCCAAATTTGATTGTAGTTTCATACAATCGGACATACTTTTCACTGATCTAAATATTTTCAAGTCATCGGCAAATATCAGAAATTGTACATCATCAAAAATGTCAGCAATGTCATTTATAAAAAGGATGAACAGGATTGGTCCGAGGTGTGAGCCCTGCGGGACTCCACTCAGAGCAATGAATTCTTCTGATAATGAAGAGTTAATCTTTACTGAAAGGCTTCTAATGCATTCTTCTTTATGAATTCACGATTCAATATTCGTCTTTATGTATTCTTCAGCGTTTCCGTCTTTATCTTGTGAGTGTTAAAAAACGTCGTAGGTATGTTTTTTGAAGATAAATCTTCGGGAAGAGAAACAAATCGCAGGAGGTCATGTCCAGCAAATACAAAGGCTGAGATACTTTAACGATGTCGTGTATGGCCAGATATTTTGATCCATTTTTTAAAATGCTGTATTCTCTATGTAACGATGTTCGTCTCAAACGCTACCAGATGTCGCAAATAATGATGAAGGTTATAAAATGAAGAAAAAATATTCACAATTCTGCATGTAACAATATCCGTCAGTAATGCCACTAGATAGTGATGAGGTATGAAATAATAATGAGATATGGAAATAAAAAATAATGCATTTAAAATGCTCGTCACTTACGCTAAACCTCTTTTTACTTAAGAAAGACAATCGAATTAGTATATGTAAGCCATGCGTATGATGCACATTGTTACGCACGGCTTTCATATACTAATTCGATTGTCTTTCTTATATGAAAAGAGGTCTACCGCAAGATGGCGCTGTTCTCAGTCTTAAATCGTAGCTGAAGTATATAGTACAAGTCATTTTTGAAGGGTTATAGCTAGTATGTAAAAATGGAAACTCGTGTGGTATTGTCGACAAGCCAACAATAAAGTCAGCCTCCAATATGGCTATCAGTTAATCAAGATACGTCCGACACAAGTGTTCCCACATAACAAAAAATGTGGCGATGTGAAAAATGGACAATAAGACTGTGAAATTGAAAAATTCCCCGTATATTTTTGATCAAACTTGTGCACAAGATACAGTGCTATGAGTTCCATGTTTTTATTTTTATAGGATAACTTACCGCAATATGGTGATGTATTTGTTGTTGACCAAGTGATTAGTAGGACATTATTTATAATGCCCGGACAATTTGAAAAATACCCAATACGATAAGGCAATATGATAATAATTGTTGAAATAATTATATTGACCCTCACCTATCGGGTAGAATAATAAAAATAAGTGTTTTATGTTACCTAAATTCTTTTATTGCGTGACAATATAATCATAATACTTACATTAACCTTACATAACCTAACCTGAGCTCACCTAGCTAACCACTTAGCTTAACTCACCTTAGCTAACCTAACCTAACCTAATCTAACATAATCTAACCTAACCTGGTCAGTGCGCGTCATGCATTTGTTATCGGTTCCCGCGTCCTGCCAGATGTAGGAATATAAATACAAATATTATAATTTAATTAGTTACTACTTGAAATATCAAATTGCCCAACAAATACTTGGAAATATTCATAATGCCCGGACAGTGTAATAAATAATTCAGTTTCAATAATTGTTTATCACATTGTTCGATTTGGATTGTTATTTTTAATACTATCTGGGCATTATAAATAATGTTCTATTAATCAGTTGGTCCACGACATATATATGAAAAAAAAATCATTATGTTCTCAGAACATATACATAAAAATATTGTTAAACATATACTATGGTATATAAAAGGAATTAATAAATTGAAAATGACAATTTTCAAGTATATTCTAGTGTATATATTAAATAATTGGTATGAATATAATATATAATAATAATTATATTAATACTCAACTTTAAAATTATAGAGGTATCATTACCAGCTGCAAAATCTATGCATTCTATGTATGGGAAGTACTTTAGATATCTCTAACAGAGACCATTCGAATATTTGAAAGAATACATATAACAGAATATATGTGGGATATAAAAGCAAAGGCAGCAATATCCAAAACAATAAAAGATGCTTTGAATACAGTCACTGAGGTTTACTCATTTAAAATGTACTAAAATCTATATTTTATGTACAAATCCCTTCAAAAATAATGTTGTCTATAAATTTATATGCGATATTTCTTTTAAAATCTCTAAATTCAGTAGGTACATTATAAATTAGTTATCCTCGATGACTGCATTAATTTTGATATTGCTGCCTTTGCTTTTATATCCCAGATAAATACAACTTTACAAAACAACAAACATACAAAAATTTATAATATCTGGATCTTCTTACGGTGGATTTGGTGAACGTTATATTGCGTAAAGTGACCACTTAAGGCAGCCCCTCAGGTCATTAGTCCTGGGCTACCCTATAAAGACTTCCGTACACATTTTGCATAGAAATAGATTCGTTTCTGTGAGACTTCTATAATTTATTTTAATTGAAAAAAAAACTAAAAAATATAACGGAAAAAAAAATATATAAGAAATTTAGAAAAATATCGTATCCCACATCTCATCATTTAAGACTAAATTGCTAGTCAAAAAGATCATGGAAGATGAAAAATATTCGGATTGAAATATCTAAGGGTTAATTTCATTAATAAGCTATTTCACTAATAAGAAAATTCACTAATAAGCATTAATTTCACTCTTGGGAAGAATCAGGAAATATATTAAAACAGAATCGTGCAAAAATATATATAACGCAATAATAGTCTCCCACATCAACTACTGTAGCAGTATACTATTTCTGGCTAATGAAGAGGAATAAAAAAAAATTAACATTACTCCATACTTTTCTGCGCAATATTAGAAACTTTCTTAGCATTAAACTCCTAAAAATGATATTATTCGCAATCTGCCAATCAACGAACACGGCATAATTGCATGGGGAGGAAAAAATATGAGTGCACTCAATCCAATTATAGCAACTCAAAAAAATTGCTATAAAAGTAATCCTCAAAACCTCAATTTAAACAAGGACAGATGAAATATTCAACAAATTCGATGTTTTCGATATAAAACAAATTTATGCGAATACTACTCTTAAATACACGTACAAAACACAAAAATACACAGTTTAAACCAATATTACCATACGGTCAAATAAACTCAATCTACACAAGGTTACATACCACGTATGGACAAAGGACAAAGGAGGTATAACTATTTTGGACCCAAATTACTTGATTGTATGCTTGACGAATTAAAACCATCCGAGCTAACCACAATTTACAACCCTAACATAAAATACAAAATAAAACAGTGGATCCGAAACAAGGGGAGAGATAAAATAGGCACACTTACACAAAAACACTAACACACTATAACCTCATATATATGATATATTTTCTATTACGATACTTTAAACACTTTATTATCTATTTACTATGTTTTGTACCTACACAATATTGTAAACTATGCCTGTCTCAACAAAGATATTTCTAGTGAGACAGACACAGTCCAACCAAAATTTTATACTTAAAATTAAATATAAATAAATAAAATGTACTTCTATATAAAAATGTTAATGGACACAATACCTTTGAATTCTTAAAAAAATTAAAATAACCTTCAAACCTTAAAAAAATAAACATAACCACTGTACAAGAAGAAAAAAGAAAGTAGAAAAAAATAAAATAAGCTTACCGTACAGAAAGAAAAAAGATTGCAAACTTCTATCATGTACAGTGGAATGAAATTATACACGAAACTCCCAGGGGATATTAGGGATGAAAACAATATAACGACTTTAAAAGAAAATTGCACTTTTCTACGAAATGAAATGTTTTTCGTAACATCCCTCTCACAATACATTATCACATTATTCAGATTTAAATATAATTAAATATTCCGTGAGACATTTAATTATAAATATTTAATGTCTCTTTATCTTCAAAATGTTTGCTTACGTAAAACTCGTGCTTCAATGGACCGCACCCTCTTGCTTCCAACAGAAGCGAAACAAAATAACGTACTGTCGTCCTAAACGTAAAACCACGTGGGTCTTTTATGTACACGTGTCGATATTTCGCAAATGCATACACACGAGCGACTGTATTTTCACTGCACTCTGTCATATTACTAGCTCCAGGCGTTTTGATATCTGAGCTCTTTCATATTGCGGTTTCCTTTATATCGTTATACGATTTGAGATGAGAAAATTAATATCATCGATAAATTCGATTCGATCAAATAATAATTCACTTTATTTATTTCTTACGGTCACTCCCCAATAAATATCCCTCGCAACATTTTCATCACTATATAATACAACCCAAATTCCACGCCTCTCTCAACTTTTTCTATACATTAATTTTTTACTTTTATATCGTATTTTATCTTTTTATAGCCACATTCAAATATCCAAACTTGAAGTACCAACACTCATCGAGAGTCAATTTAATATAAAGTAGTAAAAGAGTCAATTTAATCCGATGTAAAATTAGTAATTTTCATAATTGAAACTGTACTGCAGCACTTTATTTAAAGTGACACCAATTCTTGAATATTCTACAACATTTCAAAGTATGCCTTCATAAACCTAAAGAAATTATTTATATAGCATTACAATTAATTAATATGTAGGTATGCGTGCATATTAACACTTCTCTACTAATATTTACGTAGCAGGCGCATGCGAATATTGAAGCATGACTTTTTCCTACGCATGTATTTGGGAAAAAAATTTAAAATATATTTTTTATGGCAGAATATTATGAAATATTAAAATCCGAATAATACAGTGGTATTTGCGATGTGAATGTTTCAAGATATATTTTTACTTTCGATTTTTTCAAAACATATGCTTCTGTGTTCTCACTGCATGCCCCTGCTACGTAAGTAATGCAAGAGTTTTACAGATTGCAAATTCGTTAATATTAGATAATATAATAACTAACTACCACATCGACTCACCGTTATCCAGGCTGCATAGACTTTTCAATGAGTTTGGTGAATTTGTAGAAATATTCCATGAACGTTTGACAACTTCAGATTCTGCGGTGCATTGGGAGACAACGATAGTTTTATTTTAACATTTAAAAAAATAGGTTACTGAATATTAATTTTAATTTAATTAAACCGATAAAAAAGGATTTGCTAGTGCTTTCATCAACCTTTGTTAATTGATAACAAAAGTTGATGGATTTCTTTTAGGTAAAGTTATGTATAATATTATAAGTAATCTTTGTAAGTATTACATAAATGTCAATATGTAAATATATTTTTATAATAAAAATGTACTTTGTTTCCACCACTTATAAATTGAAAATATCAACTTAAGGGCCAATGGCCCTTCGTCAGGATGCAATGCATACGAACAAATTAAAAATCGAAAATCGAAGTTTAAATCAATCAATCAAAATATTAAATAAATATAATAATAATTAAGAACTAACATAGAAACGAATTTAAATAAACGTAACTATTTGTAAAAAAACTGATTTTTTAAAGAATAGTTTATATAGGGTGTCTCATAGCTAGTATCAAAAAATTTACAGGTGAATTCCTGCCTTGGTAATGAGCCTAAAATGATCAAGCAATAGTTATGGAAATATGCAATATCTGCATTGTTTTCAATATTTCTAAATTAATTTTTGCAAAAAGTGAAGTATCATTATAATAACCTATATCGGTTATGAAAAATTTATTTTCTTAAATACAAGTCGAAAAAAATGATAAAAACCCTGCAAAAATTAAAAAATATTTTTTAATCGTTATCAGTGTTTATGTTATCCCCCGAGATTTAATAATTTCAGTAGAAAAAATATACCCTTAACATTTTCATACTGAAATATTCGCAAATAAGATCAAATATTTACGATTCAATGCACTTAGATTGCGCTATAAATGAGGGCATCTTTTTCCGATTCTTGCCATCTGCCTTCGTTTCTGTCTGTATTCCTGCTAGATTCAACTTCGACCCGACGGAATATCCGCCGTATTCTTTATTAAATTTATCATACGCTGTTCGATGTCGGCGTATAACTTAATATTATATTTCCATTCGCGAAGTGATGCAATTTTGTTTATCAACATGCTTGTACTTGGAGCTTCTCTAGAAATCTCCCGGGATAAATACGAGATCAAATCAAATGATTTTATTTAGAATTTTTCGCTGAAACGCTTTCAAATGTAATAAAAAATGAATCATGCGTGTACCTATCCATGTACATGAAATATTAATGTCGTTCAAAATATTAAGTTGTAAAAATCTACACTGATCATGGTCGATTATTTTATCGAGTTTCATAAAAAGAATAAGAGCTCACACTTACAAAAATGCAACATAGAATATTTAAAACACTTAGGGCAAGCATTAAATTTCTTAAAAAACGATCGAAACATTCGCGAACTCGCATGTAAACAGAATCTGACAGCTGACAAGAATTCAATACGGCTACATTATTGAGATGTTATTTTTTTTTAAAAAACGTGAACAATTTCAATAAAAGTCCAAGTCTCTACCCGCTTTCATGTTAAATCGATTTTCGACCTTAAACGGTTCCGTATTCAAAAGTTTCGAAACTATACAACTTTGACAGCTGCATTGAATATCGAGTGAATGAATGTGGATTTTGTTTGGAAACGAATATCTGACGATAACTTTTGCAATAAATATTTTCTCGAATGTCACTTTTAACCGTTTTGGGCATTTTTGTATTTTGTGTGTATTTTCATCTCGATCGGAAATTGGGAAGCGGGTGAAAGATACTAGATTATAAGTCTTGAAAAACAGGCAAATATATGATGAATATAAGCGTTGTAAAATAAAATACAAAAATAATGTTATATCTAGTTAACTTGGGAAGTTCTACAATCACGGTGATTGCGCGATTCCGCGAAATCGTTAAATTGAAATTTACCATCAATATTTTACATTCACCGCGGACTTAAAAGTTTTGATTGACTTACGAGTTTCGTAGGAAAACGTTAAGTGCCCTAAAGTCTCGGCTGCCTGGAGCGAGGTGGTGCGGCAATATTGGATTTCCAGCTGTAAAACAGTAGACAGGGCACTCCTCGGCGAGTGCATTCGCCGGTACTCCAGGATTTCAATTTTCCGCATGTCAAAACTGGTTCCCGGAAGTTCGACCGAGGTGGGGTTCTGTACTCACGGATGATTTCGCAACCCTTAAACTTCTTTAATCAAAGCTCCATCTTCGTAAAACTATGTATGCAAAACTTCATTATTTTTTCTCTTCTATAAATGGATACACCATCTCGAGTCATCAAAAAATTCTTTAAAAAATTTTTTTTTTAACCTAACTATTGCACGTGTAAAATAGAATTTTAATTTCGTTATTTATTAATTTTTATGTAACTAATTTTATTTATTTCAAAAGTTTTACAACTTTTACAATAAATGAGGCATTGTTTATTTTTTATTTATCATAAAAAATATAGGTATTACTTATTGTACAAAAACTTATTTATTATATATTATTTAACCATTAATCATTATCAATTTATCGTAAAAGTATATTATGTAATTATTTCATATTCAAAGTGTTCACTAAATGTTGACGGTCTGTTTGTCAAAAAAATAAAAATAAATAAATAAATAGATCTTATACAGGGTGTTTCATAATTAATAGCAAAAACTTTACAGTTGGATTCCTGCCTTGATAATGAGTCGAAAGTGTTCAATAAACTATGACACAATATCAGTAATTATGGAGATATGTAGTATCAAAATTTGCATTTTTTTTTCAATATTTCTCCGACTTATGTTAAGCAAAAAGTTGAATTCTCATTACAGTAACTTATATAAATTATGAAAAATTCATTCGCTTCACTCAAATAAAATGATAAAAACCTCGTAAAAAATTATATTTTCATTTTTATCATTTTATTCGAGTTGGTTAGCATGATTGCTTGAATATTTTTGACTAATTATCAAGGCACCTGTAAAGTTTTTGTCGCCAGTTATGAGACATATCTAAATAACACAATGTACATAAAACATACATGTGGGGTATAAAAGCAAAAAAACAATATCCAAAAAATTAAAAACGCTTTGAATGCGGTCGCCGACTATTACTATTGAAAAATGTATTGAACTCAAGATTTAATGTATATATCCCTTCCATAATCATGTTTTATATTAATTTATGGGCTTTGTATGTTTCCTATAAAATCTCCTAAAATTTAGTACATTATAAATTAGTCGTCCTAATTAATCATTCATAAGAAATCAAAGCAATATTTCATGGATAAAATATTTTGAAAATTTTAAAATAGAAAAAGAGGAAAAAAGGGAGAGCACGCAGAAAATGGAGATAATCATGTTAAAAATTGCGAGAAAGAAGTTTTGTTAGAGTATTCACAATGGACGATGTAGGTACCTACTTTAATAAAATGTTTAAATTATCATATAATCATTTTGCGATATTCTTTACATAAAATTGCTACCAAATTAAAGCTGGTTGTTATTCTATTAAATAATTTATCAAACATAATAATGTCTGTCCATCTGTCCGTCTGTCCGTCTATCCGTCCGTCTACCCATCCTTGGGGGTTGAACTCCGGGCCAGCCAATCCGATGGCGGCAAAGATAGCGATATTGCTATCACAGAGCCTGCATTAGCCATCAAAAATACAATACATAAAGACGCGAATCATTTCATTCCAGCCAATCGCCAGGGTTTAGAGTAGTACATTCAACTGCCGGCAGGGGAAATATAAAAGAAATGTTCAAATATTATTTTGATAAAATTCGTCATTAATGTTTTATAGGTGTCGGCCATAAATAAGTAAATACTTGTTCTTTAAAAACCGGCATGTAAAAGTACTGTCATTTTTGACGAGTTACAGTTGGTTTAATAATAATTGTTAATTTATAAAAGACTAGCTGCGCCCGCTCGGCTTCGCACGCGTAGAATTTTTGTAACTTTTAGTCATATTTTATTAATTTGTATATAGATGAATGTTGTTGTGGATTTTTTTATAGAACTTTTTAAGTTCTACAACTTTTCTATAGAAAATATTTAAATATCTCTTACTGTTAAAGCAGCGTTCGTAATAAATCCATCACTCGACCATTTTTCGTCGACTTCAGTTGTAAAATAGGTCACCACGAAAAGCCTTTTTACTTTAACAGGATATTATATAACCCATATCTACACTGGAAGTCCAATCTAAATATTGGTGAAAGAATTTTTGAAATTCGATAAGTACTTTTGGAGATTACCTCCTATATACAAACATTACCTCTTTATATATTAGTATAGATTTATAATGAAAACTATGTTTTTGTGTTAATTTTTTTATATTATTCTCCGAGCTTTATTCTGCAGTACCTACTCATAATGATTGATTTTAACAAGTTAACTTTATACTGTATAAATGAAAATAGCACACAATACAAGTAAAGTCGTGTTTCCGGCGAACGAACAGTTACGCAGACTTTTGTAGGTTAATGGTTTGTAGTTATTTGCATTACTTTGACTGGAGACCATAAATCTACGTGAAAGCTGTGGTCCATTAATCACCCTGGCGCGGACCACCATTCAGTATTAAAACGGGGCTAGATTATGGCTTTGGATAATCGGATCGAACAAATGAAAACATATATCAAAATTAATTAATTAAATAATCAGATATTTAATTTAAAACCACTTTATTAGTATACGCAAATAATGCCATCCAGTTTTGGATAGACACAACATTTCTTTTAAGCGTATTAACAACAAATTTTATTGTAGAGTTGGCTTTTGTGATTGTATTTAGTCCATTTTGGCTGATATATTAGATTAATAGTGACCTAATTCTCACTGTTTGTTAAATTGGATTACACTCCGTAATATCGTATTTTCTTTTGTTGAGGTATAACATATAACATTAATTTGATTTTTAATATTTGCTAGTTATCTTTGTTATAAAAGAAATCATGTTATGTATTATCTATTAAATAAAAAAATAAAAAAATGAATTTTGAAAAAGGCGAATACTGTCAGATCAATCCTTCCTCATTAATTGATATGACAGTTTATTTGTGGTGCAATATGAGATAATTTTTATTAATAATATTTTGAACTTTGTGATACACACTTTGAGTTAAATTTATCTAAAAATTTATCTTAAAGTAACTATAGTTTCGAGAGGAACGGTCTCTCTCATCATCAGGTGTAATTTATAACTAACCTAAATACAGAAATTTTTCCATTATTAATATTATTAATATTTAAAGCACAAATAAATCTGTTAGTGGTTTTTACTAAGTCAACTAATATTCTGTGAAATTTTTCCATCTTATGAGTGGAGCAGCGGGTCGCGGAGCAGTGAGGAGATTTTTTTTGGCTTTAACGGGAAGATGTCAAGGATCGGAGATATAATGAATGTTTTTTCTGAATTTTAGTTTTTTGGATTTCAACGGTTGAAAAGAGTGAAGTAATTTTAGTCTATGCTTATCAATGGAATGATTGGTTCTAATCATGGTTGGTGAATTCTGAAAAGTTATTGCTCTTTAAGCAACGGCGATGTTCCTTTATTCTTATATATAAATTTCTCGCAGTTCGCCTATATATCTGCTGTTACAATCTCTATAAGTTATTTCATATATTAATAAATAAATTATGTTTTCAATCACATAATTTATTAGTACCAACCATTCGTTTAAATTTAAATGAACGTGTATGTATTACGAAGCTTAATTTATTGTTATATAAAACAATCCTTCCTTTTCCAAATTATTTACAGCCTTATTGACTCTCCCGAAATCACCAGCTTACTCTCCATCCATGTTCCACTCAGATCTAATAGAGAGAGGTACATCTTTTTCCTTTCAACTTATCATACCAATGATAGAAAATCCTCTCCCGTCCCACGTAAGCTCAGATTAAAATTACCTCTTGTATTCAATAGATATTTTTAGTACCAAATTTTACCCTTAGATGTGAATTATATACATTACGAATTCTTTTATGTCAAAGTTAAATTTAAAACAGTCCGTTAACCCTGGAAGGCTATTGTTAGTCGTTTCGAATAACACAGCAAACATTTGTCGCTTTATCTTTCAAACCACTGAGTGTAACGCGTTGATTTTCCATGTCAACTCAGTAACCGACAGGACGTCTCAAGGGGCTGTTACGTCACGCTGGTAAGTGCCGCTTTTTTCGATACACGAATTATTTTTTAATACCTTTTGTTAAAATACAATTATTTAAAAGTCACAACGTATAAAAATAATAAAAGACTTATAGGGTTAAATGAGCGTGTAAAATTGTCTCATCTGTTTTATCTGTCATTGCCTCATCTGTGTCATTCTTTAATTGCGGGAGATATATAACTAACTCGTTCTTTCTGTATTCTTCCTTACCATGTAATTGTCTTCCTATTGGATGAACAGATAAAAAAATATATAAAATACACTGTAAAATAAATTAACCTTAGTACTTGCGTATAAAGAATTTAAAAAAATTAAAAATAGAGAGACAGCACATCATAGGGGGTAAAAATATCAGCTAGGGGATGTGAGGGAATGGTAGGAATTACATGAGGAGAAAAGGAACAACTTTGAAATCTGACTACTGGATAAGTTTATTGGTTTATTTAGTATTTGGCTATTATTTTTAATCGATTTCTTTATGACAAATGTCTTTCTCATTATAAAGGCGCAAGTAAATTCCTTTATTACATCAAACTTGTATCCTTATATACCTTTTCAAAGTTATGATAATCAATTACAAATAAAAAGTTATTCCTTTTAATTCATTTAGCGATACGGTTTTTTGATTTCTAAGTTTTCTAAATTATCTAATTTAAGACCTAAATTATTAATATGTAAAATTTAAATGCTGTTATCTTTTTTGAATTTGTTGCCTGTCTCTTAAACATAATTTGCGAATTTTGAGAAATTATTATAACTAGAGCATGTTGGGTATTCTTTTGTCTTAACATTAAACTACGTGATTTTTACCTACAAAAGGTGCTAGATAATAATTGCAATGTTTATACGTACCTGAATAACTGAACGGGTCGAATTTTTTTAGAGTATTTTATTATTAACCTAAGTTATTATTGGTATAAAACGCGGGTCTAATGTTATTTGGTGATTTTCCAAGGGTTTATTTATACTTGTCATACGATGTCATTGTTCATTATTATTGTCTATTGAAGGCGACTATAAATATTTTTTCGTGGATTTCATTTTTCTGTATGTCTTTCTAATTGATTGATTAATTTGGTTTTAAATTACACAGAACTTTGTTCTGAAAAAAATGCAAATTCACAATAAGAATATATTCTTGAATAAAATATATGTATGCTGTATCAAATGTCTCCAAAAATAAAAAATGTATTAAACGGTTAATTCTGGCGTGCCCTAGCGACAGTTACGAAAAGTAGTTTGTGCCTACCGTACCAGAAAAAATGGATTGCTCTAAAAATGGATAATATATGTTAATGAATTAATAAATGAAACTTACCGATAAGGTCGATATATTCACCTAAATGTACAAGGCTGCCATAGCGTAATTGGATAACGCGCCTGCCCCTGATAGGAGGAGATCCGTGTTTCGAATCCCGGTAGTAGCCAAAATATTTTTTCGTGGATTTGATTTTTCTGTATGTCTTTCTAATTGATTAACTAATTTGATTTTAAATTTCGCAGGACTATGTTCTGAAAAAATTGCAATTTCACAATAATAATGTGTTCTTGAATATAATAGAATATAAATATTTCGCGATTGCTTATAACAATAAAAAAATGGCAAAGAATATTTCTAACTGTGTATACTTCTTCTTCTTTAGCCTTTTTTCTTCCACCACTGGATGTAGGCCTCTTCCATTTTCCTCCACTTATCTCTGTTTCTCTTCCTTCGCATCCAGGTTCTTTACGCTATGTAGGTCTTTACGCTACGACTATGTCATCAGACCACCTTTTGGGAGGTCTTCCGACGCATATATTTTTCGTCCAGGGCCTCCACTGTAGGAGTCTGGGGTGCCCATCTAGTATCCTCCTGTCGAGCCGTATGTCTAGCCATATATATGTCTGTGTATACAATCAAATAAATATAATGTGTATATTGGAAAATATCATAATAAGTGTAAGTCTGACTGTAGCGCAGTATATGGAATTAAGAAAGGATCTTTCAGATGGTTTGGTCATCTTGAACGTATGAGCCAGGAAAGGATGTAAGGTTCGGAAGGTGTCCGCGAAAGACTTGGCGTGATTAGATAAATCGGTATTGAAGACGGCCTTGTTTTATAAAATATTTAATATCGCAAGTGCGTACACTAGAAGATGTATGAAAATAGACGAGGCAAATGTGGTGTGCCAGAAGAGTGTGTCATCCTATCCTCTCTGCCTAACCTTTCTGAGAGAAGACGAAATGGTTAGTTGCTTAGTTGGTAAATATTTTAATACTTGAAAAATAAAAATAAAATATTTAACACATTAATTTTTGGACATGTATTGCTTACGACGTAATTTTTCCTTATTACTTCCTTTCTTTTAACTCGTGGCGTCTGCTTGCTTGCCGTCAACAAAAACTTTGGATCGTTTTTCGACCCTTTTCCCGTGATCCAATCGAGCTGAAACTTGGCAAGTAGACTCGTGGCGACGATCAAGAAGATCTATCAAATTTTAGTTAAAAAATAATAATAATTATAGTATATCTTCGATTTTTAGAAATTTTATTGGTTTTTTCAAATTGGAATCATCAGAAAAGTTTGATTACGGCGCGGCGGCCCGATAACGTCGCGGAATATTTTCTAAATTTGAATTACTCCATCGGCATGCATACTAGGTACTTCACTACGAATTTCGAAAATCTTAATTGACTGACAAATATTTTTAGAATTTAATCTTCAAAGCATGAAGTGTCTTATCAAAGCTCAAAACATCTGACATTTTAGAAATATATTAAATTACTGTAAGTTAAGTGTTATGTTATATGTTTTAATTAGTCTTTAATTGTTGTTATATTTTACAAAGAAAGGGAGTTTAATAAAAACTTCGTTTTTATGGGTTACTTTTTTCTCCCTTTATATTAACTCGTGGCGTCTGCTTGCTTGACGAAAAAACTTTGGATCGATTTTTAACCCTTTTCCCGTGATCCAATCGAGCTGAAACTTTGCACGTAGACTCGTGGCGACGATCAAGAAGATCTGTCAAATTTTCGTTAAAAAAATAATTATAGTGTAATTTTGGATTTTTCAAATATTTAATGGTTTTTTCATACAAGTTGTATGGAAATTTCGACGCATATGGTTACTTTTTATTATCTCTACTTCTTTTATTTTTGTCATTTTTTTAATATCCTCGTCGCCTTTGGGTAATCCAGATAAATTTTCTTATCCAAGATCCAAACGTAATTTGTTTACTTAAAGGGGGTGCAGAAAATTCGAGGAATATGTTACATCAAACAAACGAACATACTTCGGGAAAAATTCTTTGCCAAGTTAAAAGAGTGCACGTAAAATATTTTTAGCCCCGAAAACCTTTTTTGTGTTTCACTAACCTTATTTGTCAATATGGGGAAATTTTTTTGCGCCATATGGTACGGAGTATTTACATATTTGAAAAGAAAAACTTTTTACAGAGATTATTTACGACAAAACATTCGCAAAGAGGTTCATTTTGTTCATATATTTAGGGTATAAAATAATATCTTCTTATGTGATATTTTTCCTTCTTATGTAAAGACATTTTGCGTCGTCAAAAAAAACTCTAGTAACTTTCTATGCGCGGGAAATGTAAATAGAGTTCTTACACTCTTTTGTCCTATTCTCATCTTTCTTAATTCTCATCAAATTAATTCACAAATTTCGCAAATGACAGGAAAACGGACGTTTATATGTCTGGCTCTCTTTATTAATTAATGAGCTTATTATAATGTTCACTAGACGTAACTAATAATGAAATAAAATAAGTGAATTATTAAAATTTAATTTTACGGCTGTTTAATATTTATAAAGGTAAAATACAGATACAATTTTTTTAATCAAGGTTTAAATATGACAGCGTCATAGACCTTTTTGACAGTTGAACTTGCCAGGAAAATAAAATGAAACTGGAAGGCCGACGGACAATCAATAGGCGAATGTAGTCATCCCGGTATCCCTCTGTACTAACTAAATCTTCAAATTCTACATTACTACGTAGCAGCGGGTCATAATAATGATGCCGAAATTGCTGATAATGATGCTGAATATTTAACACAACAGTCTAATGGATAAATAGCAATGTGGATTAGCGTTCACTAAGCATGCGATACTTGGCGTTTCTCAAATATTGTTGACCTCAAAATTATTTTGGAGGCGCCTGGTAGTGATCCCGGTACCAAAAAAGGTATAAATTTACAGGGTTACTTGTAAAACATTCATAACCTCGCAGGACTATATTCCTGCCTTGATTATGAGTCGAAAATGTTCAAGCTATCAATAGTTAAGGAGATATGCGACATCAAAGTTTGATTTTTTTTTTCAATAGTTCTGACTTATTTTTGTACAACGTTGGACTATCATTACAGTTACTCATATCGAATATGAAAAATTCATTCCCTTTAATACAAGTCAAATAAAAAAATAAAAACCTTCATTCCAATTGGAATTTTTTCAGGGTTTTTATCATTTTATTTAACTTGTATTGAAACGAATGAATTTTTTGTAATCGATATGAGTTACTGTAATGATAGTCCAACGTATTACAAAAAATAAGACAGAAATATTGAAAAAAAAAATGCAAACTTTGACGTCGCATATCTCCATAACTATTGATATTAGGTCATAATAGCTTAAGCATTTTCGACTCATAATCAAGGCAGGAATATAGTCTTGCGAGGTTATTAATGTTTTACAAATAACCCTGTATAGTATTAGGTGTGGAAACAAGTTGTGTCTGTTTTTCTTCAGATGTTAAAATACGCGCCAAAAGTAAAGCAAGTTTGTACTCGTAAGAAAATTTTCGGGTCTACAAGATATCGTTTTTGCTTTTACGTTATAATTTTATTTTATAAACTAAAGACCTTCAAAATGGAATGTCAAGTAGAAAAAAGTTGGCACTTTCAATATTCCTTCCGTTCGTGTTCAAACGAAGGCAATTATTTTTATCACAATAAAGTGGAAAGAAGTTGTAAATAATAAAGAAAAATACATTACAAACATACATACGTTTGAATTAATGTTGAAATGTTCTATATAATTAATGGAAACTATTCTGCGGTGTAGGCAGATAAACATTTCCGTCATGCTGAGACTATTTCTCGTGGGAAACCGGCTTTATAGTGTAATCTATCTAAACATGTTAAAGCAAGAAAACTTAACGTGTCTATTGTCAAGGTAAATGTTAATCTGAGACGATGAAAATGTGTGTTGTTATCAAAGACAACTTAAATATTACGCGTTTGGGTCTTAATTCAAATAATGTTAGAAATGATATTTTCACATATCGCCTACAAAATATTTAATTTGCACAAATAGAAGGGAATAAATTAAAAGAATGAATTTATTAAGATTTAAAAACTAATACAAAAAAAAAACTACAATTTCTTCACAATTTCTGATTTCAGTTCTTCAATCAAGTCACATTGTATTGTAAATAATTTATTTTTATTAATTAAAGTGTAACATTTTGGATGAAACCACTATTTATTGATTTATCAATATATTTCGGGACCAATGGTCCTTTTATCAGTAAACAACGTATTGTAAAAATTAAAATTGTAAGTATAGATATTAACTATATATAATTAGGAAATAGTCATGTTTCAAATGTAACTATTTGTAAAAAGGATTTGGTTTTTTTAACATTTGACTGCAATCCTGTGTTATGTAGGTATATGTAAAATTTCTAAGCCCTTGTCATTATTAAAATAATGATTTATTTCCAAAAGCTTATTAGAAAATTCTGAATAAATATTGTTGTCAAAATATATTTTAATGTAATTTCGTTTGCATTTACGGATGATCGCCTAAAGGATAAAAGCACAGACGAAGATAATTATTTATATAGTAATAAATTAAAATATTGTAACGAGATGCTAAACAGAATTACGCACTTTGTCACTTGGCCCAACACTATCGAAAAATCCAGAACGGCCTAGCGTGATCTACATCTTTTGGGAGGTACCTGAAACATTCGAGAAATATCTATAAAAACCTAGAAGCCACGAGAATCTTCTCGTTAACACTGGAAAAACCCAGAAAGTGCAATGTAACAGCATTTGTCAGATATAAATCAGTGAGTTCTTGCTGGGCGCGTTTGACATCGAAAACAAAGCGAAGACGGCCGCATACTGCGAAGGCCGGGGTGGCCATTCGGAGAAACAACTCAGGCGAATAATCTAGCGGGGTTCTTACTTGAAGTAGCGGAAAAGACCGAAGCGGTTATTACAGGCAAAAACTGGATGGAATGTTCTAGTGAATGTTAAATACGTATTACCCAGTGATACGTTGGTAATGTGTTCATTCATTCAATAGTGTTAAGTGTAATAATTTAAAGAATAGCATTAAGTTGCTGATAAGTTAGTGTTAAAGTGTCTTTGTATATTAAATAATTTATTAATCAGTAAATAAGAAATCGCTTATTAATTTCCAGCGTTTTCATTAATTCCTTCCGCAGCCACAACACGCGACAGTATCCATACTGTGGATTTTTCTAAGAAAAACAATGTTCATTCGGTTATTAAGTTTCTCGTAGGTTCTATTTAAAAAGATTCCCCCTTACTTCCCTACGAAATGAAAAAAACCTTCGTTCTTTAGGGAATGCGTAGCCCGTGGTGTCGGTCCTTCTTTTCAAATCCATTTATTCGGAAATGGACATCTAGGCCATGTTGATCTAAAATCCAATACAGCCAAAATGCGGGACGAACAATCTTGTTTAAAATGAAAATTGGGGATGTGTCCGCAGCCACCCAGAAAAAGTTGAATAACAACGCCTATCCGGGGGTTGTTTTCTGGTCGAAACAGGATAATACGTATATGTGTTGGGTTGTATCTCGCCACTTTCCCGTAGGGGTGCATAAAGTACCTACACATTTACATCCGAGTATTTTGTTACTTACACATACATAGTCTGTTTTAATATGCTCGCAAACTCTTAAGGCTTTTTCTATTTCTTTTATATAGGTAATCCATCCCTGGAGAGCAATTTGTGCCATTTAACTAGTTAGACTTGAGTATTTTTAATTAAAGCGAACACTTGATATTAATTAAACTTTTATTTGATCTCGCAAGGAGCTGAAAAAGTGTCTGATTGCAATCAGTTAAAATTTAGAGTCTTACACTTGTCTATGGGACACCTTATTTAGTAATTCAGAATATTTGCATGTTTATTGATTACACATATTCACTATTGGACGTCCTTTCGTTACTCTCTTAATTTATTTTCGCTGGGTGCTTCGCACAAGTCGCCGTTGGTTTCACTTCTATGGAATCATCGAACATTATCGCTACATGTAACACATCAACCTGTGTTACATGTAACGGTTAAGTCGACCTTTATATAGGGAATGCTATTTCGCGAACTTTCGGATATGATCGACTGACTTCTAATCTTTTCAAATAATTTCCAAAGATTCTGTAAAATGTCCAGACTGCTGGGGAATCCTCGATGATGATGGTGGCCTAGATAGCCAAAACGATCGCATATTTATTCGGAAAAGTTATATATAAAATCAAAAAATCGTTTGATTTATATGTACGGGTAATATTGTATGCACTAAAAATGGAGTTCTATAAAATGAACACCGTTTCTATTAGGTCCTTACATATGAAATTGACGTTTAGTATGGGAGGAACATAAAGTCGATTTTTTTTTATTATAATATATTTATTTAATCAAAGTATGTACCATTGCTATCTATGGACTTTTGCCATCTCATAGGTAGTTCATCGATCCCTTTACTAAAAAAACCATTCGGAAGGGAATCAATAAAATCTTTGAAGGCGGTTTGGACTGCCCCATCGGAGTTGAATTTTTTCCTTTGCAAGAAGTTATCCAAATTTCGAAAAAAATGGTAATCTGTTGGGGCAAGGTCCGGAGAGTACGGTGGATGTCTTAGACATTCCAATTGAAGCTCCTCTAATTTGGTAGCCGTCTGTTGTGCAGTGTGTGGTCTAGCGTTATCATGAAGCAGCAGTGGCCTAGAGCGATTAACCAGCCTCGGTTGTTTAGCAGCTAGCTTTTCCATCATGGTTTGCAGTTGCTGACAATAGACATCTGCCGTAATCGTCTGGCCAGATTTAAGAAAGCTGTAGTGAACGACACCAGCACTAGTCCACCAAACGCTCACAAGTAACTCGCGTTTGTTGATTTGCTTCACTCAATTCGTGAGGTACCCACCTTTTCAAGCTTTTTCACTTACCAATTTGCTCAAGTGGGATTAAAACAGTTTTATCACTAACACCGCAGCCTGTAGCTAACTCGGATGTGGTTTGCGATGGATCCGCTTCCACAATAGCCTTCAATTCTTCATTATCAACTTTGGTCTCCGGCCGTCCACGGGGCTTGTACTGCAAGTCGAAATTTCCAGAACGAAAACGTTGGAACCAAAAACGCACTGTGTTTTCTTTTGCGCACCGTCGCCATACACATCATTAATCCTTCGAGCCGTTTCTGCAGCACTGGTGCCACGGTGGAACTCGTACTCGTAAATAACGCGATATTTCAAGTTTTTCATTTTGTAAACTGAGTCTCGCAAAGAAAAAAACAATTGAGGAAAAAACAAATGAATTATAATTTTCAAAACACAAATACATGAGTAAATAGCTGTAAAAATTTGGATTTGGAATTCCTAACCAAAGAGAAGATATTTGAGATCAAATTTGCCAGTACGGTAAAACGTCAATTTCATATGTAAGGACCTAATATTAAAAAATTAGTTTGGCTATTGGAAGTCTATCTTAGTTTTATTCACACTCGACTTACATATCTACATGGTTATACTCGTTGCTTATTTGGATATGAAAAATTATTGGTCTCTGGATGTTTCATTTCAACAAAGAATATGTTTATACACTATTTAAAAAAAATAAATGCGTTCACGGAATACATGTCACATCAATTTAAAAAATGCACTGAATTCTTCCAAAGATCCTTCAAAACGATGTTTTCTATCAATAATTTATTAATAATTGATATAAATTAACTTTGTTTAAACCACTTATTTATTGAAAAAAATCAACATGTTATTATTATTTTTGTTTTCCTGATGAAGAAGCCATTGGCTTTGAAACATGTTGATTTTTTTCAATAAATAAGTGGTTTAAACAAAGTTAATTTATATCAATTATAATTATGTTGCCACAAAATAAATTTGCTACATTTGAAGAACAATAATGTATTGGCTATATTCCCTATAAGATCTCGAATTCAGTATACTTTAAATTAGTAATCCTCGATGAATGCATAATTTATTTTTGGATATTGCTGGCTTTGCTTTTATACCCCACATATTTGGTAAATGTGAAACCATTTTTTATCAAATGAATCAACCGGACTTTTGCTTCAGCCTTTCAACACAGCCTAGGTAAATATTTACATTCCGCATGCTCAATAATACTTTAATTCGATGCTAAAAGTTAGCGAACAACTCTGGATAAATCTAAAAAAATGTTATATTAAATTAAAATTTAAAAAGTTTTTTCCTGTCATTTTTGATAGGCTTCCACCTAGTTATTGAATTTCAAATGTAATAATTTTCAAATATCGACACCTCCTACGTGAAGTGCTCTTACCGATTTAATTTAAATTTGGCATGAATGTGTTGGACGAGAGAGAGTGCCAGTGAGGAAGATAAATGATAGAAATAATTAATTTTACAAAATATAAAATTCCATAACTACTCACTTACACGTCCAAAAGCAGTGAGATCTCAGTGAGGTTTTCAGACTATAGCAAAATTGAGTTATTGAAAATTACTGATAGTTCAATACAATGGAAAATTTGTGTGAGATAAACTTTGGTAGGAAATAATAAATAATTAAATATGAATGTATTTATTAATTAATTAATTATTATTTTTTAAATAAATAAAAAAATTAAAAATAATTTAAGAAGAAGTGTTAAGGCGATCGTCTAGCAGAATGAGCAAATTTCACCATTTTTTCTCATATCTTCTCTTTCGTTTTTTATCACATTTTTGTAGGAACATATCTAATTTAAAAAATTTATTCATCAGGTTACATATATTTTAAATACGAATATCTTATTAAAATGTCATAAACTAAATTAAATAATTGATTAATAAATTACCAAACCTTCGATGTTTTAAAAATGAAGAAAATTGCTCCACTTTGTGGGCCTTTTATGACTGAACGGCGTGTGAGATGTCTTAAATAAACATAAATTACATGTAAACTTATTAACAGATTTTTCTATAATTGTAATAAATTTAAGGTAATCGTTAACTTTGTAATATTATTGAATAAAAAAGACTTCTCACACGCCGTTCAGTCATAAAAGGCCCACAAAGTGGAGCAATTTTCTTTATTTTTAAAACATCGAAGGTTTGGTAATTTATTAATCAATTATTTAATTTAGTTTATGACATTTTAATAAGATATTCGTATTTAATATATATGTAACCCGATGAATAAATTTTAAAATGAGATATTTTCATACAAAAATTTAATAAAAAACGCAAGAGAAGATATGAGAAAAAATGGTGAAATTTTGCTCATTCTGCTAGACGATCGCCTTAATAGTAAATTGAATATTATGAATATCCAGGTCCTTTTTACAAATAGGTATCTTTTAAATTTATTTTCGTGTTAAGTAGGTACTTTATTATTTTTTCAATTGATTCAGCAACATTGTAGATTGACATAAAAAATAAACATCCTGACGATGGAAAGGTTTTTCCGAAACATGTAGGTTTCATTAAGAAAAAATATAAGTATACACTTACAAATAATACAATCAATATTTAACTTGATTATTATTCATTTTCCATATATAAATTTTTCTATATTTTGATTGTCTATACTTCGATTTTTGAATTTAATTTGTTAGTATGCAATTGTATCCTGACGTTGATATTTTTTTAATTTTTTTTATTTTTTATTAATTACATAATTAATTTACCTTTGAAAAAATTGACAGCATATCCTAAGATAAAAATAGTAAACTATGCCAAATATGAACTTTCCATTGATGATTGTAAAATATATAAGCAAAGCATGATAATACAAGATAAATTTTAGTTAAAAATACGTTGAGGTGGGGTAAGAAGGGTGGAGCAGAACATAGGATTAGGATAAAGGAACAAAGAATGGGAGTAGATGGAAACATATTATACATTGAGAGAACTAGTTTGATTACAGAAAAAAATGGTCATAAAAATGTCATATATTACTGATGCAATCAACGTCCATCTTTTAAGTAAACTATAGTCCTTTGATTGCTGTGTATAACTTGGTAAACATCATCATTTACTACCAAGAAATTGAACAGCCTTCAGATAGTTGAACTATGCGTCCGCCAATTCATGCTTACATTATTTAAATCGACTCATGAGATCGATCCATCAAACCATCAACTTTTCATCAAAAATAGGCATATAATTTTTTTTAAATATATTTATTTAATTTTATAATATACATGGTGTAAGAAAGCTCGTTTACAATACTTTAAAAGTAGATTTTTGCCTAAATTATGAGTTGGAATTGTTCAAAAATCAATCTCTGATGAGCGATATCAAAATTTACACTTTTTAACTATCAGGAATCTAACATTTGGTAACACGCACTTTAGACCCCGCCCTCTCTCACTCCCTCTCCCACGTATATTCCTGATCGTTCTTTAGGCAAGTTAGTACATGCTACTCTTTGACAAAATTAACACGCATTTGATTAATATTGATGAAAGATTAACAGTACTATGGTTGTGGTGTATAGTGTTGTGAACATAGTAGTGTAGTGTTGGTCCTGATGAAGAGACGGGTATGTCTCAAAACCGGTAGAC
Source organism: Agrypnia vestita (assembly GCA_016648135.1). Classification (NCBI taxonomy): domain Eukaryota; kingdom Metazoa; phylum Arthropoda; class Insecta; order Trichoptera; family Phryganeidae; genus Agrypnia; species Agrypnia vestita. Next base: position 38,489 of record JADDOH010012951.1, read on the forward strand.
CTAAAATCTGGAAGTGGTTAACACTAATTTAACTAACACTGTTATAATGTCTAACCACAAAGTTAATGCTTTTAATATTAAAAATATTAATAATATTTTAATTTTTTCTCAATATTTTTACTAATCTTTTGTAATACGTTGAACTATTATCAAAGTAACACATATCGAATATTAAAAAATAATTTCCTACAATACAAGTTAAATAAACCAAGTAAAACATTCTGCAAGGTTTAAATTATTTTATTCGACTTAAATAACGTTAGTTTCATGTACCTAATTACTATATAAATTTTTGAATTACGTCTTTATTTACTAATTCATGAGAATTACAAATTTTCGACCATAGATGGCTATAACTTAGTTGCATAAAATATTTTAAACGAGGCAGATAATAACATGTGCATATGTTTATACAACTTTAAAAAGTTTGATATGTGGATGTTTTTAGAATGGATAGACGAGCGTTGCATTGTTCTAAGAGATAATGATAACTTAGCCAGCTAATACAGATCATAAACCCTGTAGTCATCCTATAAAGACTTCTATACATGTTGACAATATAAATAGCTTCGTTTCTGCGAGACTTTTATAATTTATCTTAAGTAATGATTATTCTATTATTAATATTATTTATATTTAAAGCATTAACTTTGTGGTTAGACATTATAACAGATTGTTAGTTAACTTTGTAAAAACCACTACCAGATTTTAGGTCTACCGGTTTCGAGACGTACCCGTCTTTTCATCAGGACCAACACTACACCACTACATTCACAACACTACACACCTCAACCATAGTATTGTTACACTTCAACCAACAATTGATCACATGCGAGTTAGTCTTGTCAGGGACAAACATGCACTTGTGTGTGACAGTACTATGGTTGAGGTGTGTAGTGTTGTGAATGTAGTGGTGTAGTTTTGGTCCTGACGAAGAGACGGGTACGTCTCGAAACCGGTAGACCGAAAATATGGTAGTGGTTAATACCAATATAACTAAAAATCTGTTATAATGATTATTCCTTCGCGGACAATATCCAGTAATTGCGATTTTAATAAAAATTAAAAATTTGTATTGTTTAGATTTAAATTTTTTCTGTATATTTTTCTGATTGATTAATTTAATTTTTTATCAATACTCCTTTGTATGATATAAATAAGTTTTGAATTATAACACACGGAGAAATCAGTCCATCGCCTATTGTCAAATCAGTGTAAGCTTGTTCAGCCGAGCGCTGAGGGAGTATCACTTCTGCAGGGAGGCCTGCTACAGGGAGGCTCTAGCCGGGGTTGAGCGATGATTAATATTGTTAATTAAGATTGGACTTGTCAGATTTCGCCGTCAGATGGCGGGGGCGGGATTATGTTTCGCGGGGATTACGTACAAGAGTAAACACGCGGAATGTTTGCGGGGAAGAGGTTATAATATTTCAGGTTCACACCGCGAAAGTATGAGCGAAACATCTTTTCCAAGCTAATTTCTCGGCCAACTTTTCAGCCCTGTGTTGACAGTGAGGGCGCTCTGTTGTGCTTAGCGGTTTGTTTGTCTGTTTATTTATAAGTGTGATATATAATATCTTCTTCGTCTTCGAGTGATAGGTTAACGCTTGTTTGCGATCACGTCAGCTACTTAAGACTAAAAGGAAGAGAGATTAAAATTTCTAGCTGAACTACTGTTGGAAAGTATTTATAAAAATTTAAACTTATCTAGGTTTTGGATATAGTCTATAAGTAGATATGGAAGTCTTTTTGGGTATTTATAGGACTATCGACCTATCGTACGGCTGGCTTAAGTGATTACTGTACACAATGTAACGTTCACTAATGCCACCCATGATAGACCGCCAAATCTATCAAATTTTTGGAAGTTGTATATATGTTTAACTTGCATACCTTGTTTTGTTTGTGTGTTGTATTTTGACTACCGCCATCTGCTGTCGAAAACTTTGTCATTCCCACTATCCGATACGGATGTCGCTATTTATGAGATATCTATGAATGACTGAATATATGTGCATGAATGAGATATCTTTATTTTTGATTGGAGTTCTTAAAGCAATATTCTTTACATGTGTTTATGACATTCTTTTAAATTATTAACATCACACTAGAAAACATCTGAAAATTATCCATATAAAAATAGATTCGCCTCCATGAGACGTTATCTATAATATATTTTGATTTGTGATGTCCCCCTGGGGATAAAGTTCAATATTGTGTTCTTATGAACGAGGAAAGGATGGTTAAGAAAATATATGAGGCGAGTGTTGAAGGCAACAGAAATAGAGGGCGTCCGCGAAAGACCTGGCATGATCAGATACAACAAGTGTTTTAGGATGGCCCTGTTAAAAGCCGCAACAACCGTAGAACTTGTATGAGAAGATGTATGAATGTGGCCGAAGCAAAAGTGGTGTGCCAGGATAGGAGAGTGTGGCGTTCAATCCTCTCTGCCTACCCCTACGGGGAAACGGCATGATGGTTAGTTTAGTTGTGTTCTTGAAAATTTTTAACATACTCAAAATTATTTGCTTCTTCAAAAATAGCAAAATAATTTTGTGATGACATTATTAATATTAGGTCCTTACTTATGAAGTTGGCGTTTTGCCGTACTGGCAAATTTGATCTCAAATATCTTCTCTTTGGTTAGAAATTCCAAATCCAAATTTATACAGCTATTTACTCATGTATTTGTGTTTTGAAAATTATAATTCATTTGTTTTTTCCTCAATTGTTTTTTTCTTTGCGTCACTCAGTTTACAAAATTAAAAACTTGAAATATCGCGTTATTTACGAGTACGAGTTCCACCGTGGCACCAGTGCTGCAGAAACGGCTCGAAGGATTAATGATGTGTATGGCGACGGTGC